>JACAZE010000035.1:0-251238 GCA_014461115.1 Mycena chlorophos | reverse complement strand
GCGGAGGTAGCGAGTGGTCACGGTGCATACAAGCTGCTGTAGAAGCCAAATGCATCTGTAATTAATTCTGCTTCTCCTTACTAGTACTTTCCCGAACACTGCACCGGCAGCCACTGGCATGCCGGTGGTGCATTCGTATGCTGTAGATCTATGTCCTCCTGCTCCGACTCGGAGTCCGAGTCTGTCACAGATTTAGAAGAGAGCGTGCAGCATCCACGCCATTTCTTCCCATTATGCGGCCCGATAGCGATGCTGTGGGCGCGCACGTGAAAAAAAACTAATTGCCAAAAAAGGAAAAAAGGGAAGAGAGAGGAAGCGGAAAGAGAGAGCTTCTCGTGGCCCAGCATGGCTCAAACACATCGCTTCTGGAGCTACCAGGTGTGATGTGCAATACAATTTTTTCCCAATTTTTTTCGGCGCCTGCGGCGCGCTACACGAGCTATCGCTCTGCTCAGACAAGAAACTCGCTGATATCGCCTTTTTCGGACAGTATCCGTCGCATGCTCGGGCTGCCGAGTAACCGGTGCCCAGATACCTCAACCAAAAAAGGTGTTTTTCGCGGCCGGCATCGCGTCACTGACAGTGATTTGACAGATCCCTGATATTTCTCACCCGCGCTGGCCCGACGACCGCCCTCCCCGCCGTGCTGTGCCCACTCCCCCGTCTTCGGGGGGATTCCTTGCTCGCTGCGAGCCCCAGTCATCATCGTCCCCTCTCGCGGCCCCATCAACCACGCGTTCGGACCCGAAGCAACGACGAGATGCGCCCTCGACGGTATCCAGGCCTCGGGGAGGTTGGGACGAGGCGGGTGGGGGCGGCAAGCTGGCGCTGGCCGTGCCCTGAGCCCTGGGGGGTCGTAGGAGACGTTGGGTACTCTCCAAGGTATGTTCTTACTCGAGTTCTTGTCTCTTCATGCGCGGCCAAGGCCGAATGATTGACCTTTGCTCTCAGTTTGCCACACTCCTCCTACTCTAGCACACAGATTGGATTAAATACATTGTGGTACATGTGTGTTCAATGTATACTTGCTTTTTTCTGCAGTGTTTGTGCGGTTAGAGACGACAAAACTCCTGCTCTAAAGGGCACATCTTAGTGATGCTGAATTTTTGAGAGATCCTTTACTTCTCTTGCAACAAGCCCTGGCCAGTAGTATGTAGGGACAATCAGATAGCTAATATCCAAATTTTGCAGTGAGCAACCCAGAGGGCATACCGCAGCGTAGCTCAATAGCACACGCTCAGAAACTTGGCCTAAAATGGCAAATGCTGAATAATTTTGGATAGCGCGCTATCGGCCCACACTATCAGTATCTAGCCCATTATGCTACTCCACGACGAGTCCACGTGGCGGCCACGATATGAAGTCCACGTAGGCGTGACGGCGGCGTGACGGCGGCGTGGCTGCAGCGTGCACTTCTTGCCTCCTCCCTCCACCACGACACGAATGCAGCACGGACTCGACCACGATGGTGAGCAACCACCTCATTTCTTCCGAGGTTGCGCTTAGAGCGAGTTCCACTGTAGATGGCAGTGGTATGGGCCCAGTTATTTACTTGAATTTCGGAGGCACAGGCAACAAGTACGACCTTGTGTGCTTACAATTTGCTAGTGCTGACAATGTACAGCTTCAAATCCAACACTCTTGCGTCCCCTCGACGTGTGGTCAGTGAAATCATTCAAATCAATGTCATATTTCCGCGAAAGTGAACGATCCTCGCAGCCCGTTATCGAGACTGAGGACAAAACACTCGATCGCCTTATCCCCAGTCCTCGCGGATACCCAACTTTGATATTTCCGCGCCGCAAATTCAAACTGGGCGATTACGGCGTTCTATCCTTGGGCCGCTTCCAGCGCCGCGGGAACATCTTCAACATGTTAGACGAAAACGAGTCGATACCGTGTCCGGCGGCGGAAGCCGTTGAGACTGTGGATCATGAAGCCGTATATGTGGCTTCGCCAGGCGTCGATGGGCGTGTGGAACACAGCGGGTAAGTCCACTGTTTTGGCCGTCTTTACTCTGACACGTTCACGACAGCATAAGATTCACTCTTAGAGCCGAACACGGCGCATTTGGCGCATTTCCACTCGGTTTCCAAGTCCATGAAATTTTGGACGAAGGCCGTCTCATAGACTACCTCCTCGAAAGGGGTGAGAGGCTTTCCCAGCTCTTCCTGGAAGAGCTGGGACATACCAGTGGGGATTCATTTACGGTCGTCACTCGCACGGACACCGCGCATGCAGGACTCGTGTCAGTGTGGACAAACAGGACTGACTTCGAGACAAACCCGGCCATTTGCGGCTTTGAGCGACAGAAATTGGACTCTGACGTCTTCATCCACACTCCCGCCAAGTACTCGCTCGTCAGGCTGGGTCAATGGTCGGATCCACCGGCGGAGGACCCTTGCTGTACTGCTTTTGTCAAGGGCCTGGCCGTCACAGTAGCATCCGAGGCGATGATGGCGCAGCACGGTCATGTCACCACGGCACAAGCTTCGAGCTCAGTAGTAGGTACTGTGATTGTGCCATCATCCGTGAGTTGTTTTCCCTTCTCCAAATACTATTAGCGTAGATTAAGTTGAACCTCTTCCAGGAACCGTACAAGCCGGCCTTTATCATCAACGAGTATCTGCTCTACGTGAGTCGTGTTCAACTTGCCCTCACTACTCTTAACTCTTAACACTCTGCGACAAAAAATCAGCATGGGCCTCGGTCTGGGGGATCGGTAAAGGTTGCGGTCACATCTCCCGCGGTTTGGATGCCAATTATTGCGGAGGCAAGTATGCTCCACAGCCTTGTTCACTGGCATTTCTGATGGTTGTGATAGCACGGCAGAGATCTTCCAGAGGAGGAGTTGCTTGCACAGGTGTTGAGCAAGCACGACATTGTATACCATGCCAGTAAGTTTTATACTAAGTACAATTCAACCGGAGTTCTTCTTATACTATCTTGATTTTGCAGATGGTGTATCCCTGGTCGCAAAGGGAAGCCCGCGCAAACACGATGTGTCGTCGTACTATGACGACTTGTTGCGCTTTAGAGAAATGTTGGGTTTGTAGACCCATTGGCATGCCTTGTAGTTTGCTGTAGACCACTATAGCAAGATGCATTTCCTAGATTGAACACTTTTCCCTGTTGCAAGCAAAGGTTAAGGATTGAGATGATCAAGGGCTTAATGAGCATTAAAGACTAAGGCCTTAACTTTATGTACTTAAGGCTCCAACCTTTTAGTTTTCGTGTATGGGAAGGCCTAAAACAAACGGAAAAGGTTGAAAACTGTTTATAAACCGTTTTTAAACGTTTAACACGGTTTGGGCCGTCATATTTTGATGATGACTGATGCTGGCACTGGAATACCTTGCTGGACTGATGCTCACCTAGTGAAATGCTTATAGCTCATCCAGCAGAGGTGTAGGTTGGTTTCTGAAGCAATTAGGCCGTTGTATGCGCGATGGGACCTCTGGAAGGACAGTTTATCAGGCCTCTTTGTTAGCAGCACACAGGTATCGTGCAGGGGGAGTAGCTGAGATGGGGGTGCATTGAAAATCTTTGGGCTTTTATAGCCCTACAGGAACTGCGGCATAGTTTACGTAGTCTAGTCTATTTGTATCCCGTCTTCATTTCCGATACCGACCGGGGCGGATGCCGGGTGTCTATTTAACCCATGTGCCGATTTTCCATGATCAGGGATATTCGGCTTGCCACTCTGACACTCTTAACATAGGAATGGGGCTCAGATACTGCGAATGGGTTTCTATTTGGTGAAAATACACTCTGGGGTACAGGTGGAGGGCTTGCTAGAGGCCAATGGACGCCATATGCTCAGCAAAATCAGCCGGGGAGGAACTTAGCGAGCAAAACCGCGTAAACCTTGTTTTTATTTATTTTATCGTGTACGTGGCCGCGCACAATAAAAGGTTATTTAAAGGTTTATAACCGTGTATACAATTGTATACACGGAAAGGGTTGGAGCCTTATATGTGCTGTAGATATGCTATTATACTGCGCATAGTGCTGGCCAAATTTGGAACATAATTTATTAAAGTATTTACCATAATGAAAAAAAAATACTACAGATATAATATAACTCTCAGGTGCACCTGAGTGTTATGCTGTATTATACTATAATATGATCCTAGTATACAAGCAAGCTCAGGCGATCAGTCATTGATCAACCAATCGTAGCTCATTTTTGTCAGAGCCAATCAGAGACCTCGGTCGCGTCGGACATGTCATTGGTGCCTCTCTTGCTTCCGACGCTCTCAGTCGTCGCGCCGCCCACCAACAGTGGCTTCAGCTTTCAGCTCCGCAGGCCGCAGCTTCATCCCCGCGTCCCAATGCTCTTCAGCTGCTTGCCCAACGCCCCGTTGGCCGCTACCGCCGCATTCAGCCCACTGCTCGCCGCTGCACTCATCGCAATGTGTACCTACCCGTAGAATCCGTGCCAGCATGCACGGTAAGCTGTACATCTCTTTTAAATGCTCATTTTTGTTGCTTTTCACTGTGCTCTGCGTGAAATGAGTGCCGGAGGAAGGTCTTGAGAGATAGAGAGGTCGGATGAGTGTTTTGCCAGTTTCTCCTGCATCATCCGTGCATCCTGCACTCTCGGCACTCTCTGGGGCCCATATGTGCGTCGCAAACAATGCATTCCAGCTCAAACTGACCGTCTCTTGCTCCTCAGGAACTCACTGCCCACGCCCGCTTCCTCTCTCGCAGTACGTTCCCCGCGCGCCATTCGCCAACAACGCATCCAATCCAGTTCTCCTCCGTACCGCCGTCCTCCTCTTCGCGACCTTGGTAATGTCGCCGATGCTGCTGAGCGTCAGCGTCGAGCCCAACGCGAAAAGGATCGTGAGCAAACCTTGGCGCTTCAAGATACACCGAGTAGACGACATCGGCGGACACCTCAGCGGCCTCGAGACGAAAATCGAAACCTTTCTCCGACGCCCACCCGACGCTCTCAACCACCGGTACGTTCTCTTTCGTTCCGTTTCTCTTTTGCTGATTCATTTCATTTCAAAAGGCCAACCCGCAGCGCCAGCTTCCAACCCCACCAGCATCGCGACCGCCTGGACAACCCGAAAACCAACCTGCTGGCTCGGGCGCTCCAAATAGACGAGTGTTGGCTCAGCGCGAACGACGGGAACGGGAACGGCGTGAAAGGGAGCAGCAGCAGCAAGATCCCAGGCCAGGTATGTCGCCCATGTTTTTTTTTTTTGCCGGTGCAAATACTCATTTTATTGAAGCGCCGCGTCCGCTGCGTCCCGCTCCACGTCCCTCGCGCCCCCGTCCCGCTGCAGAACAACAAGGCCAACCACCTGCACGTCAAAACCCACCCGCAAACGGCCGGATTACGCCTCCCCCGTCGCAAGCCGGTGCGATAATTCTTTTTTTCGGTTTTTTCGTTGCATACTGAGTTCTTCTTAAGGTCCAAGTCGTATGCAACCGCGTCCGCCACCGCTGCAGCAGCCTCCCCGGCCGCCGCGCCCCATTCAGCCCCATCCCCCAGCCCAGCCTCCCCATCGCCAGTCACCTCCTCCCCGCCCACGTCGCCTGTCGCCTCCTGCCCGTCAGCGTCGACGCGCAGCAAATGCTGCAGGCGTTCCTGCGGCCCGACAACCGTACGAGGAACCTCCCACTCGCCACGACCTGGGACGGATGGACGTCAAGTGTTCGCATTGTAAAGCCCTACACTGGATTTCTGAGAGGCTCGCGTCATCGTCGAAGCGGAATCCGCGGTTTGGCGTCTGCTGTCAGCACGGGAAGGTCGATCTTGAAACGCTTCGACCGCCACCTCCCGAGCTGCAGAGCCTGTTCGTCGGCGAGGACCCAGCATCACGCGAATTTCGGAAGAACATTTCGCAGTACAACCAGGCGCTGTCGTTCACCTCACTCGGCGTCAAGATCAACAACAGCATTAATAACGGCGGTGGGCCGTACACGTTTCGCATTCATGGCGAGCTAAGTCATCGTATCGGAACCCTGCTCCCGTCGCCGGGGCAAGCGCCAACATATGCGCAGCTCTACATCTACGACCCGCAGGCTGCCCTCAACCATCGAATGGGCAACAACACCAACCTCCGTCGCGAAACCATGGACACGCTGCAGCGCATCATCAATACAAACCACAAGTACGCCCGCCTGTTTATGCACGCAAAGGACGTTGTCACAACACAGACGCGAGATGATATCTCTCTGCGTCTGCGTGTAGCTGGCGGTGTTCATGCCCGTCGCGGCAATCTCCCGACCGCCCGACGAGGTCGCGGTCATTATTCCTGACCAGGATAACCGTGAGCCACGGGATATCATCCTTCGCCGACGGAACGGGCCACTCATCCGCATCAGTGACCAACATCCGGGATACACACCACTCTACTATGTTCTTCTCTTTCCGTACGGCGAGGATGGGTGGGACCCAAGCCTCCGACTCGATGTGCCTGGCAACGACAATCCTCAACGCATCACACAAACCAAGTACGTCGCGTATCGTCTGTTCCAGCGGGAAGACGAGGCGACAACGGTTCTCCGTGGCATGCGCCTCTTCCAGCGCTATGTTGTGGACATGTGGGCGTCCGCAGACCAAAACCGCCTCAACTTCCTCCGCATGAATCAGTCCACCATCCGTGCGGAGTTGTATGGTGGTCTTGCCGATGCATTGGAAGCAGGAGACGAGGACTTGAGTGGGATCGGGAAGCGGGTTGTTCTGCCGTCAAGCTACACGGCTGGGCCACGTGACCGCGGCCAGCGCTACCAGGATTCGATGGCGGTGGCACGGTACTACCGCACCGTCGACCTCTTCATCACCGTCACCACCAACCCCGACTGGCCGGAAATTCAGCGTGAGCTGCTTCCTGGCCAGTATGCCTCCGACCGTCCCGATTTGGTTGCTCGCGTCTTCAAGATGAAGAAGGACGCGATCATCGAAGACATCCGCAAGAACAACATTTTCGGTGTTGCCGTTGCCCACGTATACGCCATTGAGTTCCAGAAACGCGGTCTTCCCCACATGCATCTCCTCCTCTTCCTTCAGCCTGGTCAGAAGCTCATGACGCCAGAGGACATCGACTCGGTCATACGAGCATACTGGCCCGATCCGGACACTGAGCCGCTGCTATTCGAGACCGTCAAGAAGTGCATGGTCCATGGACCCTGCGGACGCTCCAACCCCAACTCGCCGTGCATGGAGAACCACAAGTGCACAAAATCGTACCCAAAGACATTCAACGAACGTACTACTCTCAACGACGACGGATATCCACAGTACTTCCGTCCCGACGATGGTCGTGCGTACGATGTTCGCGGCGAGATGGTCGATAACCGTTGGATCGTGCCATACTGCCCGTACCTCTCCGCAAAGTACAACTGTCATATCAATGTCGAATGTGCAGTCTCCCTCGGTTCGTTCAAGTACGTCTTCAAGTACATACAGAAGGGTGGGGATATGGCGGGGGTGCAGGTGGAGCAGCGGGACGAGATTAAGCGTTGGGTTGAGGGTCGTTACATTTCGGCGGCAGAGTCGGTCTGGCGTATATTCCATTTCGATATGTTCGAGCAGGTTCCTAGCGTAATGCGCCTACAGGTACTGTTGTTCCTCTTTTCTTTTCTGTCATAACCACACTCTAACCATACTCTAGATCCATCTTCCCGGTCAGCATATGGTACAGTTCGACGCCAACGATAACCCCATGGACGTTCTCGAACGTGGAGCAGCTGAGCGCACCACTCTTACCGAATTCTTCAAAGCAAATGCTGACGACGATGCTCTTGGTGAGCTTGCCCGTCAGCATACCTACCAGGAGTTTCCGCAGTATTTCGTGTGGAAGAACGGGAAGAACGAAAAATTCTGGAAGGTTCGGGAGCGAGATTTTGCTTTGGGTCGTATGTACTTTGTCCCGCCAACGGCGGGCGAGCGGTTTTATCTGCGGACTCTACTTGCCGTGGTCAAAGGCCTGTTGATTTATCTCCTCTAAACAGTTGCTCATAACTGCTTTTTAGGCCCAACATCGTTCCGCGATCTCCGTACATTCAACGGTGTCGAGTATCCAGACTTCCTCGGTGCCTGTCTTGCACGTGGTTTACTCGAAGACGACGGCGAATGGCGCCAGTGTCTTGCCGAGGCGGGCGAGATGCAGACCGGCAGTCATCTCCGTCAACTCTTTGCGACGATGCTCCTTTTCTGCAACCCATCCCGTCCGGCCACGCTATGGAACGAGTTTCGGCGCCATATCTGCGACGATCTCATGCATCGCCTCCGCCGACTTGGCCATAACGCGACGCAGGAAGACGCGTACGACTACGGCCTCCATCTCATCAACAAACTGCTGCAAGAATCCGGCAAGTCCTTGCGCGACTGGCAGGCCATGCCAGAACCCCAAATCGACTGGGATGCGCAAGTTGTCAATCCTCTCATCGCAGACCAGCTGGACTACGACCGAGACGAAGAACGACAACTGGCCGATGAGCAGATTCCGAAACTCAATGTCGAACAACGCGACGCGTTCGATAGAGTTTCGGCGTCTGTGCGTCAACAACAGGGCCAAATTTACTTCCTCAACGGACCAGGCGGCACGGGAAAGACGTTTGTCTACAACACGCTCTGCCATGCATTGCGTGCCGATGGTCATATTGTCCTCTGTGTCGCGTCGTCGGGAATCGCGGCGCTGTTGATGCCTGGTGGCCGGACCGCATACTCTGTCTTCAAGATTCCCATCGAGGGTCTTTTCGACGGCTCTTTCTGCAACATTCCAAAGAACAGCCAGCGGGCAGAACTTATGCGCCGTGTCGCACTTATCATCTGGGACGAGATCAGCATGCAGCACCGTTTCGCCATCGAGGCTGTCGACCGCACGCTGCGTGATCTTCTCGACGTGGACCGACCTTTTGGAGGGATTACGGCTGTTCTGGGTGGCGACTGGCAGCAGATTCTGCCTGTTGTGCGGCGGGGATCTCGAGAGGCCGTGGTTGGCGCGTGTATTCAGCGTTCGGCGCTGTGGGGACGCATCGAGCTGCTTCGGCTTCGCGTGAATATGCGCTTGGCATTGGAGGGACAAGACGAACGTGAGTTCGCCGAGTGGTTGTTGCGCGTCGGACAGGGAGAAGATCTTGGGCCCGAGAACCAGGTTGCACTTCGGCCTGGGATGGAATGCGACAGCTCTGCGTCGCTCATCGAATTCATTTACCCGGGCATCTCGAGTTCTCCGCCGCCACCGCCTGCATACTTCATGAACCGGATGATTCTGGCACCGCGGAACGCCGATGTTTTTGAGATCAACACAACCGTCTTGAATTCGATGAGTGGAGAAGCTCGCACGTATCACAGCGCCGACCAAATCGTACGCGAAGATGGCGCCGACGGACCTGCAGACCCATACGAGAATCCCATCCCACCAGAATTCCTCCGCTCGCTCAACTCGGGCAGCTTGCCGCCGGGAGAGCTCAGCATGAAGCCCTCCTGTCCACTCATCCTCCTCCGAAACCTCTCTCCAGCGTTTGGATTGTGCAACGGCACTCGGATGGTGGTCCGTCGCATGTCGGACCGCGTTCTTGAATGCCAGATTGTCGGCGGTGACCACGACGGCGAAATCGCGCTCATCCCACGCATCTCTCTCACCCCGTCCAACTCCACCGACTTCCCCTTCAAGTTCACGCGTCGGCAGTTCCCCGTTCGGCTGGCCTTTGCGCTGTCGATCAATAAGGCGCAAGGGCAGTCGGTCAAATTTGTGGGATTGGACTTGCGGGTGCCCGTGTTCTCGCATGGACAGTTGTACGTCGCATTCTCGCGGGCGACGTCAAGCCAGCGGATTCGCGTGTTACTGCCGGAGAATCGATATGCGGCTGAGACGATGAATGTAGTTTATCCCGAAGTATTAGTGTAGCGTGACGCAGAATACCGCTTGCCTTCTCCCACCACCACGAATGCTTCTGTGGCTCTACCTCCTCTCTGTCCTTTGTCGCGTTCCTGCGCATTCCACTCGCACACACTGAGATTTGCCTCCGCCGTCAACAGCGCCAATCCCTCCCGCATCATCACTTTTTCGGATTAAATCGCGTCGTCGACCGAATCCCTCCGGCCCACCGCCGTCCTCCACTCCACGTGCGGCTTTGCAGGCCCTCCGTCACACCAAGCACACCCTCTCTCTTGCCATGCCGCCCGCAAGCTACGTTCGTGCGCCTGGTATGGCCGAGATCGTTGCACGCATGGGTGTTTTGCCTCCCCAGGCTGAGTCCCAAGGCAGCAAGGTCAAGCTGCTGTCGGCCATCGTTCCCTTCGACGGGGATGGCGCGACCAAGGTCCAAATCCGCTTCTTCGACAATAACAACGATCTCGAAAGCTGGGAAGGCACGGCCATTTGCGACGTACGCGGCACGGTGCGTCGCCATTTTTTTTTCTTTGCTTCTCTAACTCACCTGGGCCCTGTGCAGGTTGCAGCAGCGGACGCCGACGTCATGAACATTGCCGAGTCGGAGCACACGGCGGCCAAGGATTTCACGATGGTCATTGACGCGCAGAGTGTGCGTCTTTTCCCCGTTGCATTGCGATTTCACGCTCACATATTTTGCGTTTGCAGGTTACATTCATCGGCAAAGCTCAGAGCCTCGACTGGGACTATCAGCAGCCGGCGCAGCTCTACCTCACCGGCGTGGCCTTTGACCAGAACAAGGACAACGCCACGTTCCAAATGGACGTGGAGACTTTTTCATATTTCATGCGCGTGGCTGGGGACCGAAACAAGTGCGTCGCCTACATTTTTCCTCACATTTTTCTTGACTAACGCGACACAAGAGCATTTATTCGTCTTCTGTTTACGGTCCCGTCGGAAGGCCGCTGGGCGAAGATGGACAACAACAAGAAGCCGACGCCCGCCAACAAGAGGGTCACCGCGACCTCCGGCGTTCTCACTGGCGTCGACGAGGAACTCGACGGCGCTGCCATCATCCGCATCTTCCGTGTAAAGCTCTCGAACGTCCAGTTCTTCGGCAGCTACACGCCGGTGGCGACGACGACGCGCAAGCCTAACACACATGCAGGAAAGTGATCAACTCCCTGCTGCAGATGCTCCCTGATCATTGTTGTTTTCAGGGCCCAGCACCCCGGCTTCCGGAGGATTTGAGGATGTGTTTGGTGGATCGAGGAAGAAGCGCAGATTGGATGATTTTAGCTCAAGCCCTGCGCCGTCGCAGAGTAAACCCAAAAATATATTCATGTGTCCATGCTTCATACTGCGTGAATTCTTCCCGTAGCGTAGCACGGGTCTACTGCTAGTACCAATATAAATGATCTGTATGCATGGAGCATAACAATCTATAATTTGTTCAACATACAGTCAACAGTCATTTGAGCCAATACCTATCCAAATGAGATGAAAACTTGAGCAAATACAAGACAGGCATCACTTCGCTGCGCCAACTTATATCTAGTGGCACCAGTGCTGGCCATTGGCCAATTATGATATAATTATGAAAAATGGATAATATAATATACTCATATCATAATATAATCTGCGACACATAATTGTCACATAATAATTATATTATTTATTATAATCTCTCGCTGGAATGTTATTACTTTTGGTCAAGAACTGTTTCAGTTTAGCCAGGATTTATGTACCAAAGGGCTCACAAGTGGTGAGCTCATGTAGTGATCTAAATTAGCACAGTAAATACAGCAATCATTGATGCAGTCAGTGATATACCTGTCACATGGCACTAGAGGCAAACAACTCGGCGTATAGGTACTCGGCATATCGTCGTCGTAGTGCTGTCATTCGACTGCCGCACGCCAAGCATTGTGTCCGAAAATTCATTTTCCCGCACCGCAAGGCATCGGTGTTCGCTGAAGACGCCGAGCTGTCCCTCGCTAATAGCACACCGTAATTTGCGCCAAAGTCCCCGCTGTTACTTTGTGTGCAAGAGCTTTAAGTGGCACTGGATGAGCCCTGCCCGCATATCCAGTTGCCTCTGTCCCTGCACAGCATTTCAGAATGGAGAAATATTGGGACTCGGTCATCATCGTGCGTTGCCGGTGCTGTTTGCTGCCGACGCTCACACGGACATTTTAGCCGAGTTTCGAGCTGCACGTCACTTCTTTCTCCAGATCCAATTCGCCGGCTACAGCGCTCGGTCCCGCGGACAGCTTCAAAACCAGCTTTGATGCTCAGTTCGCGCCGACGGCCGATCTTACGTCGCTCGTCAGCGCCGCTATTAACCGTGTGTGGCACGGGAAAGGCGGGATCAATCCACACGCCGTTTGGGAGCTGTCCGAGGAGATCAAGGAGCGCGCAAAGTCGCTGGATGACGACCTCGCCGCGCGCATGAAAACACTCTCCCCGCGACACACCAATTACAATCTCATCATCTCCGTCCACCTCGGCCTTGCCCGCTTTCATCCCGATTTCCTCGGTAGTGCCAGCTCGTGCTATAACCAGCTTCACCGGCATCTCGCTGTCCTATCGTTCCGTGAGGCTGCCATCCACGGCTGCTTTGGCAGCTCCATTGACAAATACGACCTGGAGGCTCTTGATCCGCTTTATGCGCATTACGATGAGTTTTTCCGGCAGCAGGCCATCGCTGCTCTGGCGGGGTTTGTTGAAGGGATGGAGGTAGTGAACACCGATACAATGGAACTGTTAAAGTAGCTAGAATGTTAAAGCTAGATATGCACTCGTCTTCCCTCGTCTTCACTGCACGCGCAGTGCACGCAGCCAGCACCAGGCTGCACCCATGGATGGGCTGGGCACTCAACAGCCTGAGATCCGGTATGCGGGCCGGCACCACTCGTTATTAGCACACTGTCGTGCTGTACCCTTTGACCCATACTCAATCGCTGCTTGTCTTTCGCGTCTCGACAATGGCTCTTCCCAATATCCCGTTTCTGGCCCCCGCGGCCTCGATCATGCAAGCCCACGAGGAGGAGCGCAAGCGCGAGCAAATTAAGCTGCAGGAGCTCAAGGTGTGTGGCTGGTTTCCTCTCGTTCCCTCAAAGATCTTTCACTGACTCGGAGGTTGCTTTAGCGAAACTTCTACTTCCATACGTTCGCCCTTTCCAACACAGTCCACGCGCTCTTGGAGTTCCCGTCTGTCGGTAACCTCAAGGAAATCTTCGATCGTCGTGAGCTCTCCACGCAGGATCTCTCCGCGCTAGTTGCCGATGCTGTCGCGACGGCATGGGGTCCGCGGGGCCCGAGTGTCGAAGTCGCCCGTGCTGCGTCTGCACTTTACATTAGGCTCGAACAGCAGCTGGCCCATGGTGACGGTCTGGCCAAGAGCATTGCGCGCCTTTCCGGCACACATCTACATCAGGAAAAGGGCCGATACTTGCCGCTGACTTGCACAACTCCTTGGAGTACTTGTAGGCCTTGAGGACTTGGGAGATGCCTTGTAAAGGGACTTGCGGCCTTGTAGAGGTACTTGTGGCCTTGTAAAGGTACTTGTGAATTCTCTGGGGACTTCTGAATCGCCTTGTGGACTTGTAGGATTTGTGAGGGTCATTGTGGCATTGAGCAAAAAATATCTACTAGAAAACAGTCTCATGCGCGTGGTAATCTGCGTATTTACTAACGTAGAAAGTTTGAAACGCGTCCAACGAGTCGGAAGCGTCAAAGTTCTTTTCCGGCACTCGGTGGCTGCCAAAGACGGGCATTAGATGGACGCCGCGGAGCATCGCGTCGAGATGCACAACACCCATCACAGGTACTCGCCCGTAGCTGCCGCGCTCCCAATCCGGCTCGACGATCCAGTAGCCGGTTTCCTCATCTGGCTCATCACCGAAGATGGAGAACCAGTGAACCAGGGCGCACGGATACTTTTTTCCGTTATAATCAAACGAGAAAAAAAAGACGGACACGCGCGACGTGCAGGCCGAGCAGCCCGGGTGCATCCGCATCATGCACAATGAGTGCACAGTCGTAGCGGGGACCACCGCCGTGCCACGACTTGGTCGCTCGTATTCTCTCTTGTCGCATACCGCCGATGCCGCAAATGTCGCTCGGTGCGTAAAAGACTGCTTTGGCGGAGTTGAACGTGTGGAAGCGAGAGTAAGTGAGCTCGGGGAGATCATCGTCGTGGGCAGGGAGATCGGAGCCGGGGTTCAGTTGGAGGTATAAGAATTCCTGCACCAGACGTGGGAATTCGGCGTGGCCAATATGTTCCGCGAGTGCTCCAACGTAGGATGGAACATGGGCGACTAAAACCTGCTCAATAATTGCAACAAGGTGTCAATAAATTAACGCACCATGCTTCCGAGCCAGTGTCACTTCACCATCAAGCCGTGGTCCCGGAACAGCTCCTCCCTCGTCATTCTGTTCATCTTCAGAGTCGGGATCCTCTTCATCGGGCTCCGAACCCTCGCCGTCTTCAGGTGGGAGAAAAGGAATGGAAGCACCGTCGAGGAGTCCGCGTTCCGCAAGGTCAAGTCGAGCAGCTTTGATCTTATCGAGGCGCTGATTGATGAGCAGCATTTGACCAAGCGGCTTGTTCTTGTTGGTACGCCGCCACGGGCGCTTAACAGCGCTGATGTGTTTCGACTCGGTGATTGAGGAACACAAGCCATTTGCCACCGCAAATTTGCGGATGCCAGAGAGCCAGTGTTTGAGAGAGTGTTGTCGCGGCAGCGAGAAGCCGTCCTCACGAACCTCGCGAAAAATCTCGCGCTTTTCGTAGAACGCAGTCAGGGCAGCATCGGCACGTTTCAGGTCATCCTCGTCGATGACCGAACGCCGAACCAGGTAGCAGAATTCGATGAAATGTGCGACAGCCTGGACCATCTCCGTCGGAACGTGCCCGGCAATGGCCGGGAGAAACACCTGGCACATAAATCAGAACCAAATTTGCGGTTCACAAAAAAATAAGAGACCTTCATGAGCCCTTTGGAATCGTCACCTGTCCACTGCTTAAAACCGCGGCCCTCGGGGAAATTCCGCAAGCCAGTGAAGGACGGCATAACGGCAATCCTTGATGGGTTGAGTTTGGCTCAATGCACAAAGAATGACGCTACCGGCGGTCAATATCTGCGAGGATGGCTCTTGCGACAGCGGGTTCGTTGGTAGTTTCGATGTACTCCACGACCCAATCGACGAGGTGATCTTTGAATACACCCTTGATTAATTGGTGGAGAAGGTCGACGCTGATAAGCTCGTGAATGTCGGCTCGAGGAAAGTCGGCTGTGAAGGGCTGTTATAGCGGCGATGAGAACAAGGGCTGGGTGAGAAAAAAAAAAGATCTATACAATAACATCGCCAACAATTCCGAATTCATCCCAGAGCTCTTTCAGGGTATACCCCGCATCGAGCAAAGTCTGGGTGTGTTCTTTAGAACGAAGTGCACTGTCTTCATCCAGGTTTTCGGGAGGCGAGAGGCACCTAGGCATAAATCAGGGCTGTTCGTGACAATAAACCAGTAACATACACGGGGCACCAGCCTTGGACAACACATGTATACAACACCTGCTCCGGATAGTCCAGAATATCGGCGCAAAGCTCGTAGATTGCGCGCCGAAAATGGCGATCACAGCATCGGGTGACCTTGGGCTTCTCCATATGCGGCTTGAGCTCGCTAAGAATACGCGCGATGGACGAGTGGAATAGCTGGCGGCGAAATTTACGGAATGCAACACTATTTGCGTATTTCTTGTCGGCTTCAAAAAATATCAGATATGCTTAATGATGAACCATAGCGACATACTCTTGGGGATAGACAAAAAATCCCAGCAATGAAATTCCGTCCCGATGGCCCTTCCTCGCACCGTTATGGGTGTTGCCTACGCCGCCATAGAACGGATAAAACTCCGTGTTGCCCGTCCCGACCGAGGCACACGTCTTATCGCTTCCTAGGATGATAGGAACGAGGAGAGCGCCTTGGTTTTCTAGGTCGGCCGCCAACACATCCTAGGTTATGGTGAGACGTATTCAATGACAATTAATTATACACGCACCGACTTCTGCCATGCCCAATTTCCAGAGAACAAATCGGTGTAGGTTCGTTTTTCGTTGCGATAAATCCGCTTCGCGGCCCAATCCATCTGGTCCTTGAAGTCTGGATTCGCCAGCTGCCTCTCGAAGATTTCGAGCGGCGAACGGAACCAGACTTGGTATTCCTGCGTCATCCACGTAGGTAGCTCGCCATCCGGCAAAGGCCCAGTGTACTTGACGGAGAAGGACTGCCAGGGAATATTGCCGTATGGAAGCGCGTCGAGCATGGAGTAGAGATGTTTTTCGTTGGCGAACGGAGGGACGTGTTCGGGATACAGCGCAGCAAGATGTTGCATTAGCTGCTTGATGTTCTCTCCAGACATCTGCGCTCGTGTGTATAGAAACTCTCCAAATTCGAAATGTGCCCGATTGCGATCGCATGGTGTCCCTGAAAGGAATGAGTACGGACGCGGGCAGGAGCAGCGGAAAACACACCATCCAGGACAGGGTGCCGCTCAATCTTTACACCTGCCTCATCCACCGACGACATTGGAGAGCCACGACCCGGCGGCGAGCGGTTTCCGTTATCGGGTGAGTCGGAACGAGGTGAATCGGGAGGCGTAGTTGCGCCACGACTGCTGACGCCAGGACTGCCTGGCGGGCTCGGTGGACCCGGAGGCTGCTGCGGCGGTTGCGGAGGCAACGGATGCTGAGCAGGGACGGTGTGGTTTGCGTGTATGTGCTGTGTCTGCCCCGCAAAAGAGAGGAAGAGCCGCGGACAATGCGGGCAAGGGATATTGCGTGGCCGGAAAGTTGTGCTGGGCATTGCGGAGAGAGAGAGAGGGAAGTGCGGTGACGATTCGGCGAAATAGCAGCCGGCGCAGAGACGATCCCTTGCGTAGCTGTGGAGCACATGCAGCAGTGCGCATGATCACTGCCTTGGTCAACCACTTCCCTTTTCGTCCACACTGCTCTTCCTTCTCCTCTTCCATGGCCAGCCGAAAAATTACCCCCCAAGGCGACACAGGGACCAGCCTGGCCCAAGAAAGCTCCCGCTGTCGCTCCCACCGGCGCTCCAACGCCTGCTCCTCCGTCGAAACCCGGCCGGGAAGCACCCATCTTGGAGGGCGGGATGCAGCTGCGGAACAACCGCATCGCACCGGCGTCGCTCGAGGTGCAGGCTCCCGCTCGTCGCACCTCAGCAGAGGTTGCCCAGGAGCGGGATAAAGCCGCTGCCGACAGGCAAGCCCTCTCTGAGCGTCGCGAGAAGGGTTTTGCGGCAGGCGGCGGCTATCGAACGACGTTCCCTCGACCAGGCCTCGCGCCCCACCGAGGATTTCGACCACCCGCCACCGAGCATGCTCAAGAAGCAGCTACGGGAGCGCTCCAAGCCCCCAGTGGCGCCGACACCTGACTACGGCGGTGAGTGTTGTCGCTTTGTGTAGACTTTTGCTGACGCACCTTAGTGTCTCCCGAAAAGCATCGTGGGCGTGTTTCTGGCAGCAGCGACAGCGACGGCGACGGCGACGGCGACGGGGAGTATGCTCCAGACCCGAGGCAAGACGGCGAGGCAGACGAGGACGACGAGGAAGAGGTGATGGATGCGTCGGATGACGAGCAGGGTGGGCGCAAAAAGGCAAAGAAAGCGCCGAAGGGCGATCTTCGCGAGAAGCTGCACCGGATTCGAGACGAGGAGCGCGAGGATTCGTCGTTGCTGAAGCGCAAGGCGTCGAATGGGTGCGTTGTCTGTATTCCTGCTCATTATGTTCGCTGATACTGCTTTAGCTCGGTCCAGCACAAGAAGAAGAAGAATCGGACACACACTGGCCTTCTCCCCGGCTGGGACAACGGCCGTACCGACACCGAGACCCTCTTCCTCGGCCAGGGTAATGACCGTGGCCGCTCCCAGACCCCACACTCGAACCCTCGTGGCGCGTCGAGCCGCTCCCGCTCGGGCGGCTCAGCCCTGTCGGTCCCGATGTCGGATGCTGCCAGTAGCGAGCATGCGTGGGGTATGGGGTCGGACGAGGACGACGGAGAGGAACGAAAGCACGCCGAAGAGATGGGAGATGTGGATGAAGGGCGAAAGACGGTGAGAGTCTTTCGGCATCCCGAGACGTGTGACGCTGACACCCTTCTTTGCCGCAGACTAAATCCCTCGCTGGCATCGTCAAGACCGACATTCCGGAACTCGTTCCCACCACCCGTCGCTCTCGTGCACCTGGTGGCCTCAAGAAGCACAACATCCAGACTCGGCATCTGCCCGAGGATATCCAGGCGCGGTTCTACAAGGAGTTTGGGTCGGCTTTCCTCAGCTACCTGGCTACCTGTAAGCCCTGGATCCGCGGTGACGATGGCGATATTATCAACCTCTTCAACGACACCTTCGACTACGAACTCTCGCCGGAGCACATTGGGCCGATGGAGCGGGTGGTGCTCAAACTGGTGCGTTCTCCGTTGCTGCTAACTGTCGTCACTGCCGCTGACTTGCCCATATCCGCAGAGCGAGGACCGCACGACTGGGATGCAAAGCGGTATAGGCTCGGCTGCGATGAAGGCCGTCGCACGTCGTTACGCGAAGAAGACGGACGAGTACGTGCGCGCCCGACGTCAAGAAGATGCTCACCGTCATGGAGTCCGACAAATTCACCGAGTACCGTGTCTTCTATTTCGAGTCCGTCAACGAGCAGCAACAGGAGGACGGGTCAATCAAGTACACCAACGGAAAGGTACGTCGTATATTCATTGGCTATTGCCGCTGATACCCCACCAGAGCGTCTTCCGCAATGCGCTGATCTACCAAACCTTCGGCGAGTTCTGCAAGCTCACCAAGTCCATCGACGGCAAGCTCGGACCGGTCGATACCGGCAGCCACCCGGCTGGAGCGCTTGTATTGTCGATCCAAGCGGTGCGTGTCGGACAAGATCTTACTCATATCTTCATTGACCCTCGTCCTCGTAGCTTCATCGCGCGCTCCTCCAGTACTCCTCCGGCCGCAAGTCCGACACCAAGCCGCCGAAATTTTCCAAGGACCACTACGACCAGCCCGGGACACACACCGTCCAGAAAATCATGGCGATCGTCGAGTTACTGCCGGATGCGACGTGGGATCTCATCATTGCCGGCGCGCGGGCTGCTGTGCGCAATCGCGGCGGGAAAGACGAGGCGTCCGAGGATGAGCAAGAGGCGGAAGAGTATGGGGATGAGGACGCCGGGGACGTGCGCATTGGGTTGCTGGGCATGTGAAGCTGCGCTTTATATACCTGTACTGTTTATTTATCCAATTGCACGGTCGTTTCACGCTATTAAACCGCTTCAAGACCGACTTTTATGAGCATTGTGAGGTCCTTGGTAAAGTCCTTCTCCGGACTTGCAGAGAGCCTTGTAGTACTTGTAGGCCTTGTACAAGGATGGGACCTGGCTTGTACAAGTCTCACAAGTACTTTCGATCCTTTTAAGCCTAGTCGGTACTTTTCGAGACTTATTTGAACTTGTAGTACTTTCAGAAGTGCGGCAAGTCCTCCCCAAGTATCGGCCCTTTTCCTGATGTATACAACAACTTTGTTGTTGTTATTCAAGTCGGTCTCCCACATTTCTGTCCCGACATTTCCGGTGCAGCAGACTCGCCATACAACCAGATTCATCGTCACATTGCCATCCAGACCTTCCAACATGCAATTCTGCACGGTCACGTCATTGCACCATTTGGCGCTGCGGATGTTGCTCTTCTCGGCGGCCATTATGATGCTTTCATTGCTCGGCGCCAGGCATCTAACAGGCGCATCGTCCGCCCTGAGATGCGGCTCATTCAGGCGACCATATTGTTCAATCAACTCACGATCCAGACGGGCAACAGAGATGTGACGGAGGTTAACGAGGATTAATGATCTTGCCTTTATTTAGAGTAGAAGGAGAGCCAGTACATGTTGAAACTTTCACAACGGGAAGAGTGTGCGTTCAGAAGGGAGTGTGTTAGTAAGCTGTCAAGGGCTTCGGGCCGGAGCCGCCCCAGAGATGTCCCAAAGGTTTGCTTGTTTTCTCCCTAACCCCTGCTGTAAAGTAGCTGATTTTTTATGGCTGGGGGCCTTTTAATATGTACTATGTACCTATGTACTTCATTGGGCTTAGCACCCCATCCTCCCGCCACACTCTCGCTCACTTTTGGCCGGCGTGAATCCGCATGATCAAATGTGGGAACAATGACAAACTGTTGCACATGGCGACTGGTACTCTTTTGTAGCGTCTTTTAGGAACAATTAGAATAATGTCTCACAATGAATAATCGATTATAAATAGATAATTAAAGAATAATAAATATAGTTTGCGTCATGAAGAAATACATAGTAGCTACAGCCTATCTTCTCCCACGATTCAGCGCCCAACATACAACCATACTCCTTCTTCTCACTGATGGATAGCTACGTGCTGGGCGAACCCATGCAGACACATGAGTGATAACATGCTCCGGCTCGATGACTATTTTGGTCTTCAAAGCTTCTGGTGAGACTAGAGTGCACATGAGCTCTGGGTTGTCTCTGAATGGAGTCCTATCAATATTGATCTCCGACAACCGTCAGACAAGGAGAAACTTTCGTAGCCGGCTATGCAATGGAATCTCCAAAATTGTATCAATTACTGCAATGATTGGAGTCTGAGAGCCCGGGATGCGGCACTGAATCAAGCAGTTGCTTTTGTGGGCACTTTGGCAACTGTATGACCGACCATCTTCCCTGTACTGCCTAAGACGCTTGGCATTGGGGGGCACTATCATATTTCGGTGAGCTAGAGTGGCTTCCTTGGCTTCCCAATCAATATATCCACCGCCCGTTGCATTCAGGTAGGATAGGATCAGCCGATATTCACCAGCATCAATCCATGGTGCACGTGCAAGATAAGCAGCAAGTTCATCTTCACTGAGCTCAGGAGATGCCCTCATCTGAGCACCTACAGGGTCCAAGATTGCTGCTAGCTGTGCCATTTTTGGCTTCTCGGTGTTTGGATGGCGCAGATAGGCTAACAGCCGACTGCTTCTTGCAATTCTTCGCAGCATGGACAAGTCCATATCATCTGATTACTATTAAAAAGTTATTGTAAGATTGAACATGGCCACGTACATAGGTGATGGTTGGTGTTAGTTTTCTGTAGATCTCCATTGAGCTGTTCTCCCCAGAATTCACTGATGGCAGGTGGGGGACCCCAGTATTCTATCTGCTTCTTAGCATATAGAGCATAATGCATATTGGGAGGCTCCTCAATGTCAGGGAATATTTCTTGAGTACTCTTTCGCCAAGCAACAACATGATGTGCATATTTTTCAGCCTCTGCAGCAGAAGTTTGGAATGATGAAATAATATTGGTTGCCTCCACTAAATGATAAAAGCCCTGAATGCATTGTGGCATCTATGGACGCTTCATCATGTAGGTTGATCTCCGGGATGACTAGTGGGAGAATAACACTAAAGAGTGTGAGGTACTGGTCAGCTTTGAGTTTACCATGTTTCTTCTCCTCTAAATTGTTGGGTAGCCTTGAGACATGGCTAGGAGGGAGGATTTCCTCAATACCCTGTCGAATCTTTGCAAGAGTCTGTTTAGACAACTTCCAGTTGGCGGGAACTGCAGTTGCTTCCCACTCAGCATCAGATAGAGACCTTATCATCATCTTCTGAGTCTTCATCATCATCTGAGTCTGATTCCTCAGAATCTGTCTCTTTAGCAGAAGTCTCAGATACTGGCTTGTCCTCATCAAGTTGCATTGCCATATTATCTCCTGACAAAGGATCTTGCCGAGTCCTGATCGGGGGTCTGGCCCTAGGAGTTGTTTGATCTGCAGTAGTCTGAGGCTCTGCTCGTGGTGTGACTTCACGAGAGTTTGAATCAGAATCAGAGTCTGCTTGAGAGCCAGATAGAGCTGCCCGGAGCTGCTCAAGAGCAACTGGATTAGCCGTAGGATCGTTTACAAGATCACTGGCTTCACTAGCAGTTTCAACGCTATCTGCATCTTCGTAGGCTTCTTCATCCATAATCTTAACAAGTTGCTTTTCTTTCTCTGTGGTTCTCCCCACACCCCAAAGAACATGGAGTTGGAACTTGAGGGCACCCTCTAACCAGTTATGCATGTATCCAAGAAGAGTGTATTTGATTGGATTCCAGTACAGGAGGCGATACAATGAGGCCCAGCGAACCCCATTTTGTGTTGCCAGCTCATTTCTTCGAGTCTTTGTGGTTGCAGCCTTCCATTCAGCTGCTTGCTGACGGACAAGTTCAGCAGTTCGCTTCCAGGGGTCCTTTTCCCAATTCTCATGATCAAGTCGGTGATTTTCATCCTTGGTAAGAAGACATGCCCAGCAGTATTGAATTGCCATATGAGATAAAAACCCTGATGCCTCACGGGCAGCCAGAAGGTCTGCAATTAGAGGAATAATTTGAGTCTGTGCAGGCACACCAGCCTGGATGATAGAAGGTTTCAACTGTCCTTCCAGGAGGCTCATATCTGGAGGACCTGAGTCTATGATAGGGTCTAGAACATGTGGTAAAGTTATAGCATCTGGGGTAGTGGGTACCGGAATAAGACCTGCTAGAAAGACATTTTCCCGTGCAAAGCGCATTGTGAAAGGCAAGTTGAGGATACAGAAGGACACATTTCCAGAAGATATGACTTTTCCCTGGGATTACATTTCAATACTCTGAGATACAAGGTTCAAAAGAAAAGAAAAACATACCTGCAATTTTATTTGAATTGGGATTGAACCAGTCAATGTAGATTCCAAACACCAGATTATATTTGCTGCTCAGATAACCTTTCAGTTTTCTCCAAGCAGGACTATCCTGGAGGTCCTTGATAGTTGCATCTGGGGCAAGATCCGGACGGTCGATAGCAGCACTCAGATTCTCTACAATGTCACGGCGGGACAACATCCATTCAAGCCAAGAGTCAAAGTCTTGAGTGTTGAATGTGCTGTGCGGAACCTGCTTTTCGCCTGTAGCAGTTTGACGAACACGCCGCAGATCTGCTTTGCAGCGATGAGAGCGATCTGTTTGCTTGAATTGACAGTATCGAGGGTGGTCGAAAATATTTCCTGGATATAGACTGAAGCACTTCTTGCAACATGTTGTCCGGTTGAGTTTTGGCTCTGTATTAGAGTTCCTGTGGACAGTACGAATATCTTTAGGGATCTTGAAGGTAGGGAGTTGGGCATCTAGAATATTCTGCCTCAACAAGCTAAGGGTGTGCACCTCAGCCACCGTCTTCAAGATGAAGTCTATTGATTTGAGGAGTCTGTTGACGATTTCCCGGCTTACATTGCCCTGAACATGCATCCAAGCAGCCAAAGTTGAGCAGAGCTCGACAACAATCTCAACACCCTCTTGAACAGTCCGAATTTCTGAATTGAAAACAAATGAGATCCTAAGAAAATTGAAGGAAATATTTATACCAGCTGTCTCGGGGACCTCATCTTTATCTCGTTCTGCCCACCAAGGTTAGATCATGTCTGTGGTCAATAAAAAAAATGAACACACCTTCCTGCTGGGCCTCACCGACGGGTGGCATGGGTTCATCCTCTCCAGCTATAGGAGGTGCATCTAAGGCCACAATACTTTAGTGTAATGCAAAACTTTCAAGTGAATACGCACACTTCTCCTCCTCCTCTTCCTCCGACGAACTTTCGAGATCAGTTGGCTCTCCAGGAGGAAACCTGGGCAAACCAACTCCCCTTACCCGTCTCTGCCACTGCCTCCTGTCCAATACCGGCCCCACCTGAATGCTGTGATGGGATTTGAAGGTTTTGCGTAATACCCATCGTCCGGGTTGGCGGATACCATCAATTTCAATAGTGTGTAGGTTGCAGCCATGTCGAGAACAGTTGCAGGGCACCTTGGGGGCCATGACGGCGGGAGAGACGGTGGGTGGGAGGGAAGCAAACACAGGCCGCCAGATTTATCTAGCCGGAAGGACGCACGATCACGCATCTGTCAATCTGTCAATCTGTCAATCGGTTAGCTAGGCGCACGCTGCGTCTCAGATCTGATCTCTTATCTCCGCTCTGTATCTTATATCGGGCTATATTGCGCACCATGATAATATTTTTGGCTTTGCTTTACCTTGGATTCATAGCAACACTGACCACTTAGTGTAGACACTCCCTTGTCTGTTCACAATTACCTTGTCACACATCATAACACAGACCAATTTGCAGCGGGTTCTAACTGCAGGATGAGGTACTAAGCTCAGATGTGTGTATTTCCCACTAGTATACATGAATCCGTAGTTGCTCGCCAAAAAGAAGATACTCCAGAGGCAAAACCAATAAGACACTCATATTCTTTGACACCATCAAATATTGATCCCATCATCAAACACTTGTCTCTCCATGAGTATTTCCCGGGAAATTATCCCAGGTAGTTATCTACTCAGGAGGGGCCCAAGAGTTGTTGAGAGGTCTTGGTTTTCCTTACAAGTGAATGCACCGCGCGCATTAGTCACCATGGCCATCCACATGCCGGGCTAAGTTCACCTATCTTCGCTTGTTTGGCTCGCAGCTGTCTCTGAATCCGATCCCTTTGCGTCCCCATTTCTTGCTGCCTGAATATTCTTGGTCTTTTTTTATGGTTCAACTCCCAGCAGTTTTCAACAGGTAGTAAATTATGAATTGCCCACAAGCCCAAATCTATTACAAGCTACCCATCCTCGTTCATATCCTGATCGTTGTCGTCGTCCGATGAATCCAAATCTGTCTCCAATTCCTCGACCTCCTCGTCGGGATTCACCTTCTCCCTCTCACGCCGCAACCTCGCCTCCTCAATTTCGTCCTCACTCGGCAAGCGGTACTGTGCCAATGCCGCCGCCTCATACTTCTCCGCAAACTCCTTCTTGCCCGACGTCACCCATGCATCCGGCGCCTTGGTCGCCCAATCCCAGAGTTCCTTATCGCAGACCGGCATCGCAACCCCATGCATCGCGTAGCGCGACTTCTCCTCAACGTCCAGCACGTCGTTGAAGTACTGCGGGGAGAAGATGTCGAGCGGCGTGTGGATATCCTGCCCCGTCCTTGGAGCGCCGATAGACCGCTTTGGGAAGCGCATTGGAGAGAGTGGACGGAGGAAGGAGTTGGTCGGTCTTGCGGCTGTCTGGCCTATGGCGCGTCAGCAAGGCAACGGCTACACAGGCAAACAGTCTTATCTCGGTCCCTTTGGGTTGCGTATGTACTTAGCGAGAATCTTGATGTCCAGGGCTCGCAGCACGCCTGTGAACCCTTGATGACGGCCAACCTTCTCGCGAGCCTGCGTCGTGATGGTGAGCGGCCGGGCGTTCCCTGGCTGCTCGACGATAATGGGGTTATCAAGCAGCTCGTCGTCCGAATGACATTCGGGATTGCCGATAGCACGGACCAAGCGGGTACGGTACCCCTCAGTCTGCGCCTGCTTGTACCGGCGTTGCATAGCTGAAGTCATCGTGGCGACAGCAGACACAGAACGGCCCAGAATGGAAGAGATAACTTACGCGTTCTCGCCGCCGTCGTTGCGTTCGTCTCGGCCGAGTCATCCAAGCTAGTTGGGTTGCGCAACTTGCGCTTGCTCAGCATCGCGAGGCTGCGCAGGTATTTGTCGTAAACATTGTTGAGGAAGTTGGTGTCGATGGCGGTGCGCATTGAGACCTGGAGTTGGGTCAACCCAAAGCCCGCGGCCGCGGCCTGGAACGTAGAGATGGCGAGGTGGCGATGGAGTTGATTATACGCAGAGCCAGTGTTGCCAAAAACGTCGGGATAGAAGCGAAGAAGGCCCGCGGCGACGACCGCTGCGAACGCCCGAGTTAATGTGTTCGTGCGAGATTTTGGCGACGTCCGTAGCGATTCGGCCCGTCGCTCGCTCCAGCTTGCCTTTGACCTCATTCATGAGACGCGATGCACGCCTCTTGACGTCGGCATTCGGCGCCTTGGATTTGTCGACGAGATCGCGGATGTGTGCACCAAGGTCGTCCACGGGTTCGTAGCGCGTCGAAATGAGCGATGTACTCGTCAGCGAGCCCGAGTGTTTCAGTGGCCGAGAGGCGCCGATGAGGACGCGCACCCAGCGGTGGAGCGCCGTCTACAGGCGGATGAGCTAGAAACAAGAAACAGAACCAGGCAATGCGCACCTCGGTGAGGTCCTTCATCTTCGGAATGACCTTTTCCTTCGCCTTCTTCTTGCGCCGTCCCCCGCCACTCCCCGGATCCGCCCCTCCTCCACCACCAGCCGCAACAGATGGCCCAGCCGTACCAGACGGCCCCGCAGCCGTGCCAGCAGCACTGGACGGTCCGGCCGAGCCCTGCGATGGCAGCTCAGGCCCAGGATCTGGCCGTGCGCGTTTGGGGCCCCTCCTTGTCGGCCTCTGTCGGAGGTGACTTCCGTTTGAAACCGGGGTTCTTGCGCTGCGGGGTCGACATGGAGAGGAAATATGAGCTCAAAGAGGCGGTCAGTCATGTAAATATACGACGCACAAAGCCTCGCAAGCGTCAAAGGGCGCCGCGTGTGGGTGTGATTTCTTCGAGGGTACTCCATAGTAGCACGTCGTGGCTGCCCCTGGCACGGTTTGGGCGATACTGAGCGCAGGAGAGAGAGAGAGAGCCCGCCGGAGCGAGCGCTGAGAAACTCGAGTCCGTGAACTGTGGTTGGCGGAGAAGAACAGTCTTCGAGTGGGAAGGGAAGAGCTGCTGAATTCACGCGGATGACATGTCGGTTACCTAATGGAACACCGTCTCCGCGCGATTCTCAATAGCCCGTATATGCCTCGCGCGTGCCCCACATACAAACACCATACGACAGCAATATGCCGTGTACCCCTACGCCGAGTTGTTTGCCTCTAGTGTGGTGAAGATTGGTAGTTTTCAGTGGTCTAGATTGCCTAGAAAGGCAATATCATGGTGTATATCACATCCATCAGTCAATCATCAGTGAAATACACCGTCTTTTGCTTATACCATCATAATCTAGTATAATTCATTATAATTCAGCTATAATATAATTTAATGATAATCTTGAGAACAACCTCCAGCATAATATATCTGTAGTAATCTGATTATCCTCAAATAATAATCTTCCATAATATAATTTTGGCTAGCACTAGTACTAGGGATCGGCACTGTACGTACCGTATACGGTACGGAGATATTATGGCCGTATCACTGATACGGCGCCTACGTACGTCAAGGTACGGTGACCTTGGAGCCGCGTACGGTACGGTACAGTACGGAGCAAGTACGGCCGTATGCGGCTACGTACGGAGGTACGGCGTGATGGGCGCCGGGGGTCATCGCGCTCGACCAGTTTGTGTGGCGTATGGGCTCGTTAGGTCCCGGAACACCACACACCACGTTGCAGCTTCGCTCCGTGGCCCGGAGACGCGCGCTGGGGATGGAATGGGCAATGGGCGGGCGGAAGCAGGCTGTCGGTTGATGTTGGGATCGCCTGGGCACGTGCATGTCGGCTCCCAATTGGCTTGGGCTCCGGCATTGCTGGTACCGGTGAGAAGGGGCGCTCAAGAGCTCGACCGACGGAGAGAGAAGACCGCAGAACCGCACAGAAGACAACACCACCAAAACCCCAACGCCTTTCAGAGTGAAGACGAGTGGAAAGGATGTATCTTCCGCGCAAAACCCCACAGACAACTCTCAAGCCAAGCCGCGTCCCCAAGCGAGTTCAAGCTCTAGGTACAGAGCCTGTAAACAGGTTGTAGGGCAGGAACGATGAAGTGTGGATAGGAAAGGGTCAGAAGAGCAAGTCTTCCGACGTGTGCGTCCGCGTACTACCGGGTGTTTCCCTCTCTCGAGTGGACCGACCCAATCAGATGCTCGCGCAAGGATAAACCCCCAGAACCCAATGTCGCTGGTTGAAGATCCGATATCGCTGCCGAAACCAATAACGCTGCCGAGAATACGCTGCCGAAACCCTTGATACGCTGCCTAAACCCTTATTCGCTGCCGAGACTCATCAGGGAAAAAATACTTGTCCTAGTAGCTCCTGGTAGGCTCAGTAGCAGTGGTAGCAAAAGAGACAAGTACCCTCCTACCAGGCTCCTGGTAGCAACCCAGCCAAAGCCCAGTAGCACCTGGTAGCACCCAGTAGTGTTGGCTTATTAGTCCAGTAGCAGCTCAGTAGAGGCATATAGCAGCCATAGCACACAAGGAAGAGTATAAAAAGCAAATAAAATTCAAAGTAGCAAACACAATCTATCTACTCCGGTGAGCTACCTATTGTAGGCGTGGTCCGAATCCTTTGCGGTACCAAGACACCACAGACTGAGAGAGAGGAAAATCGGTCAGTGAGACTGTCCAAACACCGGATAGAAACGACGTACGTCTGCCTCCTACTCATAGCCTCCCATCTACCAAACAGCCATAAAGATTCACGAAACAACTGTCGCATCATTAGCAAGGAAAACAAACAAGTAAATGAATACACACCAGGTCCAGAACACACTCGCCCAAACACCGCCGCTGGTAGTGTGCTTGTCGTGTTGTGCATGTACCGAGCCCGTGGACATCGTCGATGCTGGGTGGCGACAAGGCCGAAGGCGAACGAGGGCGGTATTGAGCACGAAGCCTGCGTTGGGCACGAGGCCAAGAATAACGATGCCGGAGGTGTCGGTACGTGGGGTTGACGTGGTTTTGAGGGCTGCATCAATGCCGGGCGGTGTCGAGGTGCGTGGAGCTCGCGGCATACGGTGTAGTGCGGTGCAGGGGTGGCGACTGTGGTTCCGGGCTTGGGGGAGCTGCGGCGGCGGGCTTGGCATGCACGAATTGGACGGCCGGGAAGGCGGAGGTGGGCGTCGTCGGTTGTTGTTGACGGGCGACACAGGTGCGGGCGAAGGCGGCATGGCGCGGGCGCGGGCATGGCCACGCAGAGCGGCAGCGGCATGGCTTGGGACGTGGTGGGCGACCGGGGCGACGAAGCGGGCGACGGAGAGGGCGAAGGCATGGCGGGAGATGGGGGGAAAAGGCAAGAAGCAATGAGGTGGCGCCACTTTGGTTGATGACGAATGCATCAACAAGCACGTCATCGCACGCAATCACGCACGTGGCGCGCGGACTTAGTGCTTTTTTCGCTCAGGTCTGCACTATCTTGCATACCCTCGAGGCCTCTCCAAGGCAAGGTTTGGCCAAAGTACTTGTTGGTGTGCTCTTCCCCGGACCACCCTCCGGACACAAACAGGCCGGATCCGCACTCCGATGACAGATGACAGCTATCGGGATCTACCCCGAACGCCGATCGCTACTGAGCGCTACTGGGCACGCACACAAATGCTACCCGGCGCTACTGGGGCTACCAGCGCTCCATATCTTTTAGCTGACAGCTCAGTAGCCCAAACCTTTTTCCTGATGCTATGCTGCCGAGACCACAATGACGCTGCTGAGACCGAATTAACGCTGCCGAGACTATCGCTGCCGAGACCAGATAATAGCAGAAAAGTTTGTTCGCTGTGACTATAGCCAAAGTCCAACCGAGTGCAATATCCGCTAAGAGACCTCTAATGCTCGTAGTCGACGGTGACACTAGAATGTCTTCTTCTACATCCCACCAAGTCCTTATATACATGTCTTCCATCACTTCTCATCATCTCCCATCATCTTCCAGTCTTTCGGTTCCCTCTGAAGTCGTTCCAGACCGCTCCAACTGCCGTGTTGCTTGACGATAGCGCCACTCGAATATACTTGCGATCGAGTTTGTTGTGTAGGACGAGCGGAAGTGCCCGTCCGGGTGTTCTGGTCGATCCTCCTAAGGTATCTCCGATATCTCCGTGTGCCTTCCCTTCCAGGGACAGTCTTCCACCATCTTCAGCTCCTTCCTAGCTTTCTCCCGGTGGTTGAATCATCTCAATCCGTGAAGTATAGCCAAAGCTATGCCCAAATCAATCTCCTGGTCTGGAAATCCTCCGGCCCGCCAAGCCGATCGTTGTTCTGGCCTAAGTCATCAAGCCGATGTCAACGGAAGATCTTGGATCCTGACTTCCGGTCGCTATCCGGTTTCCTTGATAGTGAAAGATGCGGTCACATGGTTCTCCGCTTACAGATCCTTCTAGGATTGACATCCTTAAGTTGGCTGCCACGCTGTAGTTCCATCTTCAACCCCTTCTGGTGTGTCTTCGAGTTTGGATTACTTTGGAAGATGGGCTCTGCTTTGACTATGTTTACTCAGTATCCGCATTTTCCTCAGGCAGAGTGGAAACTTCCCTTAGACGTGTAATAACTTTGCAGATATCTCCCTAGTAGCCGTTCGGGGTATAACGCTAGCCTTGAAGATGTGCGGAGAAGTCAAAACGCGCAAAATGTTGCCATTCCATACGTGTTTCCTTAACCGGCTTATCACCGCATCACCGGTACTCCGGCTGATCTTTGTGATAATGTCATTCTGTCCAAATCTGTTGGCTCGGCTGCACTGCCAACGGTCAAAGCCAGTGTGGAGACCATGTGCCGAGATATAATATGTCTGGGCGGGCTGTCATTTGCCCTGCCAGACCACCCGTACCGAAGCCGTAGGCACCGGCACGGGTAAACCCGCGGATACCCGGGCCCCGATCCGCACCCGCACCGCGGCTGACCCGCACCCCCGGGTGCGGGTACGGGTGCGGGTACGGGTACCCGCCGGGGACCGTGCCGCGGAAGCCGGGTGAGAGCCATGGGAGGGCTCTCACCATGTCGATCTGCCATGTACAACCCCGTACATAGCAGATTGACATGTCAACGGTGCCGCGGTAGCGTAAATACGCGCGCCAGGCGGCACCGGACATCCTATCCGCGGGTCACGGGTAGCCGACCCGGCTATCCGCACCCGCACCGCGCGGGTCAAACCCGCGGGTACCCGCGGGTCGGGCCGACCCGTGCCAGTGCCCTACGGCCGTACTACGGCCGTATCCAGACCTGGACCCGGACCGTAGTGGGCGCTGGACAAGGTCGCCACGGTACGGGGCGGTCTGCTGAGCACCCGTATCGACGCTGCACTGCTACGGGCATACCCGGATCCGGTACGGTGCCGAGCCCTAGGATTATCCCCCTACGTGCATATGTACGTGCGCCGTAGCCATACGGCTATGGTGCCGATCCCTAAGCACTACTTATATCCTTCAACTGCTATGGAGGAAAGCTGTGAATATGGGACTATGGGGTATATACTGTGCAAAAACTCTTTTTGACAACTTCGAGGTACTTCCTCAATTTTATGAGTACAACTTTACATTTATGGTCATTGTGAGTACAACTGTAAAACACCCCTCTCGGCAACTTTCAGGAGTACATGTACAACTTTTCACAGTGGAGATACAACTTTCTTGATGACAACTTGAGATTGAGGTCAACTTGCCAGGTGATGTCAGGGGAAGCCCCATTCGCGCCTTGGGGCGGGGGGTGGATTACTATTATTCCGAAGCGTCGGATGAGCTTGATAAGGGCTAAAAGAAAGCTAGTTTTTGAATGCGTACGACACGGGAGCGGCAGAGATTCCGTAGCGAATAACGTGGAGTCGTTGCTGCTGAGTTGCTGCTGAGCGGGTCACAGTCGATCAAGCCGCACTCGGTCTTCTTGCGATGAATAATGACAGCCGCCGCCGGCCAGATTGCCGATCCAGCCACCAGCTCCGGCGTCCAGGATGAGTTCATCAGAACCATGACTATGAGCTGAGATAACTTCGTCCCACGGAAATCAACGCTAATTCCCTCCAAGAAGAGCATGCGCATGTGGGTCGGCTGGATTCAGCATCATGTCGGCGAACACAGACGGAACACTACGCTGCAGCCAATAAAAAACCCAGTGGCGTGCGTCTTCAACGCCCTTCAGCGGCTTGTCTGTGACCTGTTACAATGCATTCCCTCCTCTCTCTCGTGGACAGAGCGCAAGCTGCCGCGACGTTTTGCATATCGGCAGGGCACGCGGCACGACCTGCCGCTGATGTAGACCGAGACACCACCCGCAACAGACGCCACCTGACAGCCAAAGACCAGCCGAAAGTCGGCTGGCAAGCTTCCGACGACTCCGGGCCTTCAAGCTCAGGTGCCGGTGAAGCACCCAATCTTGATAACGAGCCACGGCATGTGGCGGCTGACGAATAATAGTAATCAACCTGTTACCGTCACGCCTTGACTCTGGGGTCATGTGATTTGTGGTCATGTGATGCCACCAGGTCATGCACCCCAAAATCGGTTACAAGCCATCAAAGTTTAACTGATTTTGGGCAGTCACAGACAGTCACTTGTCACTCTGACTCATCTTCTGCTTCTGGGAGATCAGCATGGGACCGAGCATGCAACACTGTAAGGGCAACCTCGACACTGCGGAGCAAGGCTCAACAACGGGCAGAGGGGAATCCAAAGGTCAATAGCAAGCTACGTACATACAGGGAGAGCGCACCTGGCAGAGGAGAATCCGAAGAGAAAGAAGACTAAGGATTCCCATGCCAGGCCAGACTATAAGTACATCTACGTGCGACTGTGCGGCATGACTCGGAAGTGGTCGTGAGTCATGATGACGCCATGTGGTGCACGTCTGAGTCAGGCTGGCTCAGGGCTGACTCACGATGAGCGAGGCGTATGACTTGGCAGACGAGTCGGGCTGAGTCGCAGGCAAGGTCCCATGACGAGCGAAGGGTGGTGCAACGAAGATGCGCGACAACAGAGCCTGTGTCGGAGGCACCGGAAGGGGACCGTGATCGGTGTGATCCGGAGCGCGAAGCGGGTCGTCCCCTTACAGACACCGCCCGAGATGTTTACTATGCACGTCGCAACGACCTTATATAGCCGCCCCCTGTCAGGGGGGTCCTCAGAGTTTCTTCTCTTCGGATTCCCCCTGCCAGGTGCACTCCTTGTACTAGGTAGAGCTTGGATTGACTTCGGATTCCCCCCTGCCAGCCAGATTGTCGGGTCACACCACATCACAGGGGTTGCCCTTACAGGTGATCCACAACTTGGCCCATATCACAGTGATGTCACTTGAGTACCTGATGCTATCATGCCCTCATCATTTATTCACGTCAATTCCTGTGGATTAAAGCTGTTCTCTGCAGGGAAGAACTAAGTAACTCAACTCTGTGGAACCTGCAGAGGGCCTAAAATCAGAAAGAACATCGATTAAACTTACTTTAAATGGGAGGCAAATAATCATACATTAGCTCAGCATTGATGGTCCAACTATTTGATGATCATTCACCTAATAAGAAGCTAAAGTTGTCCATGGTAACCTTAAGGTTGCAACCTGCAAAGTTGTAGATCTCTGCAAAAAAGCTGTCTTCTACAAAGTTGCCACTCAAAAAGTTGTCACCAACATGAGATGTTATTTGGCGGTTGTTATTCAATTCCAAGTTGTACTCAATTTTATGAATTTTCTGGAGAGTTGTCCTAGAAAAAGTTGTAAATTCATGAGTTGTTTTTGCACAGTATATCTCCCATACACAAGATGCTTGAATTTCTTGCGCTGCACAAATTTAAATTTTGCTTTAATCTTATGATGAGGCTACTGTGAACACCCATGGGCAAGATCTTGGGCAAAAATAATATTTATGGCCCCAAAATTTGCATGCCCACCTACTGTAAACTCTCCTATTAGGAATGAATCTCATTACTGGGGTATTATACTCAAGGCATCAGTCACACATCACACTCCCTTCCAATCTTTGTCAGCCACACGGATTTCTCAAAATTTTTGTCATATTCTGATCCAACTCAGGTGATGATGAAAGGTTTCGGTCATTATGTAAGTCACACCCTCCAGCGCCTGACAAATTGAGTATAATGCTACAGTCTGGGTTTTGCTAATAATATAGTATTTGGCCCGTCTCACTAGCTACGCGGACATCAACAGCAAGCTGAAGCTTCCAAAGTGTGACCTACTTACTACTGTGCTATTAAGTTCATTTAAAATGTAAGTAATGCGGCACCTTGAACTGAACTTATACAGTATGCATTTACTGTAGTAAGGCATAACCATGCTAAAATCTGGATGAATAAATGCCAATGTGATCCAAATTTGTGGCCAGCTGTCCGTGGCATTCCAAATAAGGTAGTTTGATCCGTGATGGACTTGTTATAAGCTGGTCACAACTTGTAATAGTGAAAATTGAAATAGTAGCCCATAGTACAAGCTGGGGCATGATGGGAGCAGAGGCTCTAACATCGTGCCAGGCTGCTCGACGGTGGTGGTGGTGGTTCTGGTGAACGCGGACTTGAAAGGTCACTCCCCCGCCTAAATCTCGAGGAGGACGCCTGTTGACCGATAGGACTGCGTATCAGGGATGCGGAATCCACACAACGAGTTGTTGGGTAGCATTGGAACAAAATACCATTCTGAGGTGTCTAAATTTGAAGTACTTAGTGTGGCTTATACACGGCGATTCTCTGGGCCGTGCATCACAGAGGACCAGCTGTAAATGCATCATAAGCGAACCGCACCCAACATCGGCGAGAGGGAGAAAAAAAAAACGCACCATAATCATACACCAAGCGCGCATAGACCGTCTTGTTCTTCTTCGTCGTCACAAGGAACCGGCGCGTGTGGCGCTTCTCCCCATTAATCTCCTCGATGCCCCACACCTGCTTCGACACCCAGTCGGTGCCGGAGGTGGGCACGACTTGGATGAAGATGACGCCCGCGGCGGTGCACTCTGGCGTCCAGCCGTTCTGCAGCTCCGCCGCGTCGACCTCCGCGGGGAGAACGCGCTTGCTCTTCGTGGTGCACGCGCCAAAGAGCGGGTGCTCGATCTCCTTGTCGGTCCAGTTGAGCACGCGTCCCTCCAGCCTTTCGGCCTTGCTGGTGAAGCCGCCAGAGACGTGCTGTTTGTTTGTTTGTTTGTTGGTTCGCAGATTCAGCGCCGGTCGTGGGACTGTAACTCACGGCGGTAATGTCCAAATGCTCAACCCCGCCCTCATCCGCGTACACATGCACATCAGAGGTCGCGCTCACCATGCCGACGGCCTTGCGCTTGAGGAGCCCGACGCCCTGCGCGGCGAGGATGTCGTCGAATTTGCTCTCGTCGCTGAGTTGTTTGTTCTGGGGAGAGGAAAGTCTTTTTCGGATGTCCACGGAAAAGACCAAACGACGTACGAGCACGTATTTGCCAGAAAAGTCGGCGACGGTGGTCGATGGAAGGGCCATTGGAGATGAGATGAGTGCTTGGAAGAGATCGAAGTTCCTTGGGTTCGTTGAGGTCCTGAACTCCGTATCGTGGATGATTTTATAGGCTCTTCACGTCTTAGGAAGTTCTCCGCAGTCCTCCGCATCGCACTGAACCACTGGCAGTCGGAGAGATGGCCGTGTTGACGGTCCCGACGGGAGCAGCCCGCCGGTACGGACGTGTTCCGGAGACACGGCAGGAGAACCGTCTGTATGCGACGCAGCGAGGATCTTTCGGGGATGGCACAGCCCAACCAACGAAAGTCGGCTCAGATTGGGATTTCTGGTCCGAGGGCGTCAAGACTGCTGACGCCAGCGGGATCAGCGTTGCCGGATCCGTGTCAGGGAGGATGAGGGCACCGTCTGAAAGGTAGAGTCGAGGCTAGGTCCGCTAGGAAGCACACGCTATCTTGGTGGTGGTCGCGGAGAAGAACCAAACCAAACATGCATCCCTTTGGTCACCGCCATGGCGCTATGATGTCAAGTCCCCACACGACTTGTCTCCCGCACCCACCCATCCACCCACCTAGAGCTATGGTCACCACCCGCGGCCAAGCACACCGCATCGAGAACGACAAGGCCACCGCGCACATCAACGCCGCGGCCGATCTGCCGGACAACCTCTCGACGCTGCCCGCGCCGGGCGGGTCTGCGCTCAAGCCGCTTGCGCCTGAGCCGGGGCCGGCTTCGAGTTCGAGTTCGAGCCCGTCGTCTGACACCTCCGACGGCGGCGCTGGGAAGAGAAAGTCCCCGGAGGACGATGAAGGGGAGGATGGAGCGGAAGAGAAGGATCAAGAGAGAGGGAGGGATCCTGCCAGTGATTCGGACGGTTCTGGCTCGACGCGAGCGAAGAAGAGAGTGAAGATCGAGGCGCCGACGACGGGGGAGGTGGTCGCGCTCGATGCGAGTGAGTTGCCGGTGGACGCGTCTGAGGTGCGTGTGCTGTCTGCTTCTTCTTCAAGACTCTCGAAGACTGACGCGAAGGGCAGGCAGAACTGGAGGAGCTTGATGCACACACTGGCACTAGCAGCGACGAAGCGGGCGGCAAGAGCCGCACGAAGACGTCGCCGAAGAAATCCAAAGGCAGGCGGCCGGCGACGAAGAGCAAGAAGAAGAAGAATATCAAGGTGGACGAGATGGATCTGCGACCGCGGACTCGAAGCGCCGACCAGGAGGAGGAGGAGGAGACAGAGATTCAGCCCGCTGGCGACTCTGAGGTCGCCGAGGAAGATCCCGTCCCTGAACCTGTCGTCAACGCAGACCTCGACGCGCCATTAGACGAGCAATAGGTTGTTCGGTGGGTGAACTGTCTGTTGTCTCTTCAGAACGATTCCGTTGTTGACGAGCGCGTCCTTCCTTGTCTATCCAGTTAGCCGCGATGGACGACGACGACTCGGAGGCTGAGGAACCATTGTTTGCGTATTATGACTGGAGGGTCTGTCCATTCGGCGCGTCTGACTATCCTCTCTGACTTCGACGTAGGATGACTTGGACCACCAGCATTCGTCTCCGACTCGACAGATAACAGGCAACGCGATAACTCCGCATTGGCGCGCACGTTACGCTACGGCGGGCATCGCTAGCACACATACTCAACAGCCTCACCATCCGTTCCAAGCCAGGGCTCGTTCGCTTCCGTACTGAGAGAAGACGCTTTCTGTTTTCACTACCCACTACCTACTGCTACTACCGCTACTCGAAGAAAAATACAGATGTACCTACCTCTAGCATACCATACCATACAATAACGAGATACCAAAACTATATACATCCACGAAGTATACAAAACACGACAACGGACTCGGAAAACGTACTATACACCCGCCTAGCACGGTCATGACCTCGCACCAGCAAGCGCATAATGCTGCTGCTGCTGTTGTTGTTGCTGGCCATCCCGCCCATTATGCCCACTCGCATAATACAGACCCTGCCCTTGCTGCCCATGGCCATACATCTGCGCATGCGTCCGATAATTCGGCATCGGGTTGGGCAGGGACGCGACCATCGACGCCGTACTCGCCACGGGCGCCAGCGCAGTAGGCGTCGACGTCGCCGGGCCATCGAGGGCCGTCATGAACTCCTCGATGCTGTTGATGTACTTGCCCCACTGGTCCCAGCTACACGACGCGTTCATATCAGCTTCGGTTCGCCTCGACAGACAGACAGGAAGGAAGTAAGACGTACTCGTAGCCAGCGGTAGGGACGCCGTTGAGCAGCTCAAGTCCCTCGTTGTACATCGCGGGATTTGGATGCTGTTGTTGCTGTTGCTGCTGCTGGGCCTGCAAGTGCGGCGGAGACACGTGACCATTGGTCATGTGATCTGGGAAGAATCGTCAGGCAGGCCCCCGACCCAGAAAAACGAGGACGAGGATGAGAACGTACGTTGTTGGTGCTGGTGCGGATGCGGCATGTACGACGGACCCGATGAATACACCGGCATCTGCGGTTGGTGTTGTTGCTGTTGCGGTAGAGGTGGTGGCGACTGGTGGGGGAGTTGTTGGTGATTGGGTAACGGCGCAGAGAGTGTGTACACCGTCTGTTGTTGCTGCTGCGATTGCGGCTGCTGCCGGTGCACCTGCTGCGGAACGTGCGGGGGTGATTGTTGGTGGATATGTTGTGGCGAAACGTGCTGCGGGACTTCAAGCCGTTCCTGCTGCTCCTGCTGAGCCTGCTCTTGCTGCTGGCTATGCTTCGCCCACATATCCGTCATCCCCACATCCCCATCCCAGCTCACATGGAACGGCTCGTACAACGGCATACGCCCCAAATCGTGCGACGACATCGGCAGCTGGCCGTACTCGTCAAACAGCAGCGCGTCGGGGTCCTCGATCGTCTGCGTCTGGAGCTGTTGGGCGTATTGGTGGTGATGGTACTGGGATTGAGATTGTGGGGAGTGTTGCTGCTGGGCATGGTGTTGCTGGTATTCGTCGGGCGAGTGGTATTGTGTGGGTGAGGGGTATTGCACATGCTCGTGCCGCGGCGTCTCGTCGTGGTCCGCGTATTGCTGCACCGGCTCCGCGATGGCAACCGGGTGCGTCTCTGCAAACGCAGGCGGCGTCGGCGCGAGCGCAGAAGCAGGCGCAGAGACGGTGCTCATGCTCGGCGACGGCGAACTGTCGCTGGTGCTTGCGCTGATCGCGCTCGCACTGACCGAAGGCGACGACGCAGGCTCCGGCTCCGGTTCGCGCTCCTGGTGTGGTTCACCCTCGCGTTGTCGTTCCTGCCGTTCTTGCTGCTCGAGCTGTTCTCGCTCAGCATCGACATCCACATCGCGAACGCGTTTGAGCGTATTCGGGAGCGAAGGGATCGCGTAGATGTCCATATTCGCCGCGCTCATGAGCTCCATGATGATATCGCTGAATTATCCCATGAGCACCACCATCCCAAGCAAAGTAAAGTGAAAGGCACACTCACTGCTGCCGCCCAGCAACCTGCCATCGCGTCTCATACACCCTAAACACCCTCAAGCAGATGTCGATATCCTGCAGACACTTCTTCGGGTCCACGTTCAGCCCGACTTTGCGCCCGCCCCACACGTTCAGCAGGAGGATGATCCCCGAGTCGAAGACGGCATTCTGAAGGTCGTCATGAGCACGCAATATGTCGTGCGAGAAGGAAGACACTGGACGTACGATAACATGTGGGTTACACAACAGCCCTTTGCGCGACGCGACGTCCATGACGTGGCTACATGCCCGCGCGGAGCTGGCGCAGATGGCCAACGAGGGATAGTTCTGCAGGACCTTGGTCAGATACCCACCACGAAGAGAACAGAAACACACATAGGCCAACGAAGTCCCGATCTGCGCCTCGCGCCATTCGGGGTCGGAGCTATACTTGATCCCGCTGGAGCGCGGCGCGATGATGAAGATGCGATGTACTTGGATTTGGACGTGGTAGTACGCGGCATACAGCACCGCGCTCTGCGTCGCGAACACTGGGTCTTCGCGGTTCGGGTCCCAACGAACTAGCGACGGGCGTTGAGTGTGTTATTCGTGTTCCGCGAATAAAGAGCGTACGGTGGTCTGGTATCTTGTCCGCCCAGTCGTTCAACGCCGAGCTGCACAAAACCACCCGGTCAGCCTCCTCTAAACGCCAAAAGCGTATCCACGTACTCGACATTCGCCACAGCCTCCTGCAACCACTCGACGCTCTTGTCCTTGGCGTTGACGAGGTACTTGACGCGACGTTAGCACCCGCTAGACAGACATGCCGCCAAGCGACAACTAAGAAAACGGCGACGTACAATGGTCTCCTGCGCCATGCCCAGAATCTCCATGAGCTTCAAGTATGCAATCATCGCAGCGGGGTACGAAGGCCGTCCCGGTGGCTGCTTGAATGCTTGCTCTGGATCTTCGGTCTCCCAGTATTCGTCGTCGCAGTCTGCGGGGTAGTCCAGGTCGTAGCTGTAGTAACAGACCACATTCGTTAGACGGCGAGAGGCAAATTAAGATGGAAGGCGTACTCGGATGACTTGGTCGCGCGCGGTCGACCGACGAACGAGCTGACGAGGGTGTCGATGCAAACGAGCATCCCTGCAAGCCAAATTAGGATGCAGTACAACGGCACGAATGAAGAAAAACGCACAAAAGACCCGCTTCCACTGCTCCGCAAGCACGGGGTCGTTCTCGTACCGCCCTTTCCGATGTACCCCAACCTCCTGCGCATACCGCACCCCAGCCCCGCCCAGACCCCAGCACATGTCGGGCGTCGAACCGCCTTGGATGTAAATAACACACAACTAGACACCGCGTTAGCGCCAGAACAGCCTCAAACCAAGGAAAAGACACGCACACAAAGTGTCTGGGCCTCGAACAGCGTAATGGACCGTATCAGACTCTTCTGGTACGGCCGAATCTGCTGGTAATACTGCCATCCCGAGCTCAGCCGCGAGTTCGTTCCAGGCAGGATCACCCGCGGGTCGTCGGTGAACTTGGCCGCGACGGCGCAGACGCCGAGGACCAGTTCGCCGAAGTGCGGTTCCGAGTAGTGCAGGCCCGCGGCGAGGTTGCGCTCGAACGAGGGCCGGTGTAGGAGGGTGATAACGATGTTGACGCGTTCGAAGAAGGTGCGGACGAGGAGGTCGAGGAGGTCGGGTTCGGGGAATGCGTGTGGGATGGGTGGGTCTTCTTTCGAGAGGTGGTCGTGCTCCCACTGGAAGACCCGAGGTCAAAAACAGGATAGGAAACGACAAGACCACACACCTGACTCAACCAGAACTCGTCTCTCTTCTGGTGCGACGACATGGCCGGCTCAGTCGTGTTCTCGCGAATGTCGATGGCGGTATTGATCAGCTCGAAATGGCTCGATTTGCCATAGTAGCGCGTGGCGTCGGACTCGAGCCTGAAGCGGTCGAAACGGTCCGAGAGCAGGCCGTCGATGTAGAGGTTGTCCTCCTCCTCCTTGATTACGAGCTGAGGTGGTGATGTCGGCGGGCGGCTACTGCTTGCTGTGGGGCTACTCCGACTGTCATGCGACGACGACGGCGACCGACTCGGCCGCTCATGGTCCTCTATCCGGTTTTCGAGCGTCCGGGCGTACCGCGCCACCTCCAGCAGCACCCGTCGCACGTCGTCGTCCTTGATGTAGCTCGTAGCCTGCACCAGAATCGAGGCGACGTGTTCTTGTGCGGTTTTGGTCGCAGTGGAAGACGTCGACGCTTCGGCGGCGGGGCCTTCATCCTTCTGAAGACATGAGCTCGGGCAGTCTGTCGCCAAGACCAAAACGAAGAATGACGCACCCTCGTCGGCCCAATCCTCGGGGTATCGTGGATGCACTCCAAGTTGAACGAGATGCAGTTGGAGCAGCGGTTGCCTGGCATCTGCGAGCTGTCGCCTAAGCGCCCTCATGAGCGCCCACACTTTTCCCGCCCCGACCTCACAAAAGACACGTACATCGAACTAGGCTCGGTCAGCCGGAAAACAATACTAAAAGAGAGAGAACTCACTTTTTCGTTGCTTGCAGAAGTTGCATGAGCCCCGGAGGCGCCGTCGTTTGGACCCGGGAATGGCGTTTTCGCTCATCGTGACGGAGCGGAGCAGAGAGAGATTCGGGGAGCTGTCGCAATCGCCGATGATCACTATCTCCGGCTAGCGTATGGCCGATCGTCTTCTACGGTCCTCTCATAAAGTACTTCAATCTCTCGCGGAAAGGCCTCTAGTGCATTCAGTCTCCGACAATCTTCTTTACAGTTGCGACGGTCTTCCGTGTCATTCGCGCAAGATTAGCGCAGCAACACCAAACGACGCGTCCTTTGCGCTTCGGGCAAGTATCGGCGACCTTGGAGGGGGATTGCGCGATGTATTGGACAAGAGGAAAGGTACTGGTGAGAGACAAGAGGAAAGTAAGACATGAAAGACCAAGTAGGTACAGCAAGAACCCGCGAAAACGAGGAACGATACGTAGGGCCTAATATTAAAGGATAAACGCATAGTGTGCATGGGAGCGCCTGAAGAGCAAGATCAGGATAAAACGGCACGCGATTCGTCGCGGGAAGACTGCCAAGGGCCGACACGTCGCGGGCGAATCAAGCCCACGACACGTCGCCCGCAGTCGCTGGATACGACGCGGAGCGAAACACCGATGGGGCGCCGACTTGGCGCGTGCCGGCTGTGGCAAGCGTGGTGGACGTAGATGAGGAGGATGCGGGTGCGGACGCAGACGCGGCTCTATCCTGTGAACCGCCAATCTGAGTGAGCCTAAGCACTGCACACGACCACTTCGAAACGCACCATCTCGACGTCCTGGGTCGTCGCTTCCTTGTCCCAGTCGCAAAAATGTGGACTGAACGCCGGCGGAATCACCACAGCGGGCGTATACGCGGGTTGTGGACGAGCAGACCCAGTGGCAATCAACGACTGCATGTACGTCTCCAATCGAAGCTCCTATGGAGGCACGCACAAAATTCAGGATGAGCACACCTTCAGGAACATCCACACACCTCGAAGCTGGTCGTCTGCAGCCCAGGGATGGCTGTAATGCTGTGGAACATCTCCCCCTCGGGCGTCGTCTCGACCTCCATCGAGTGTGTGGTCGCCGTCGTCGCCACCGCGGGCGACGAAACAGCCCTCGCAACCCTGCGTGCCCCCGCAATCTTCCTCGGCCCAACAACAAGTGGCAACGACCGCTGCAGCCTCAGCAGCGTCGACACATACCCATCGTCACTCCCACTATCCTCGTCGTCCTCGTCCGAGTCGCAGTCAAACGCGAACGGAATCTGGTCCAGCGACAGGCTCGTTAGGTCCACGACCGTCCGCGGGGCGAATAGCTGCGGCTTGCTATCGCGGCCCACATTGACGCTCATCAGGTCTTGTGTGGGAGGCGGGTCGCGGTCGCGCGGCGTGTAGTAGTGGTCGAGCATTTCGCCAGGTGAAGATGGTGGGTCAAGGTGCGAGACATAGAAGATAAAAGGGCTTCCTGGCGTTGACGAGGAATGGAAAACGTAGGGGGTTGTCTCAAATCGCGGCCATTGGTGGTGGTTAGAGGTGAAGTTTTTGACAGGCACCGCCACTCCCGCGGCCCTTGCTTTCGTCAACCACCCCAAGAAACGCGTGCTCGACGGCGATGCGAGTGCGCATTACTCCCCGGACGTCGTCGAATCGACGAACATGAAGGAAGTGAAATTCGAACAACATGCCAGGCCGACGAAAGTCCTCGACAATAACCCATCGCGCCGCAGTTACGCTCAATATTTCCAGTATTATACAAATACAACCCCCCGAATGTTCCTCTCAGCGATCGACACGTACACTACAAGGTCCTTCAAAGCCCTACAAGTCCATGAATCATGAATCATCTCCACAATCATACACACTCCTCCATAACACTCCCCATCTGCCTCTTCGCCTTCGGCCCAGCACCAGCAAACGTCAACTCATCATCGTCGATATGTGTATGCACCTGCGTGTGCACCTGGATCGTCGGCGCCTGGCCATGGTCCCGGTTCTGCGTCCGCGTCTGCGTCTGCTTCCGCGATAGCCCCATCCCCATCCCCGCCAGCTCGACGTTATTCACATTCACATTCGTCCCGCGCCTCCCGCCGTGCCTCCCCCCACTCAGGCTAATCACCTCCTGGCTCGAACTCGTGTTCCCCGTCCGCGACAACCGCACCCGCCTCCTCGCATTCAGCGTCCACATCGCAGACACAGCATACAGCTTCGGCAACACCTGGTTTGCCGCGATCGACGCGAGCGCCCAGCCGTTCGACGCGCACTGCGTCTGCACGCTGCCGATGTATGTGAGCAGGTTCACAAGCGCGCAAAGGGCGGCGGGGGCGGCAGATTGGAACGTTAGGCGGACGATGGCGTGGAGCATGCCTGCGGTTTGGGGGAGTGCGTCTTTGGAGTGTCTCTAATTTAGGACCGTCTCGGTGAGCGTCCTGCGGCGAAAGAGAGATGAAGAGCTCACCAACAAGAACCAGCTCGTCGTAGTGCAAAGGATAAAATCACCACCGAACACCATTCCGAGATGTATGGGAACTACGATAAGTCAGCACGCTCGGAAGACGACCGAGAAATACGCACTCCACGGCGCTTGATGCAAGCACGGATCGAAAAGTTCCGTCAACACAACCCCAAGCAAGCCACAAACAAGCCCGAAAGTGAACAACATCGCAATGAACCCCGCAATCCAAACGTTCCTCGAGATGATCCAGAGCCGCTGCGTAAACAGCATCTGCACGAGGAACGCAATCAACGCGACGAAGAGCAGATTATCGCGCATGAACGGCGAGCCGGCGTAATACCCCATCGCCGCGTCGAAGTCCGCGAAGAATAGGATGACCGTCCGCCATGAAGTTATCCTGCAGCCGTGAAGCGGAATCAGCGTCCCGGTAGTTATGCCAAGGAGGAAGACCAACGCGACTTGGAGGCTCTTCAACGTCGTCGCCAAGAACAAGACGCCGACGAACGAGCGCAGGACGGGTGTATCCTTCTTGTATAGAGCGAAGTAGGCGCCGAACTGCCCCAATAGGATGCCCTGCAGCACCAGGTCACCGAACGTGCCGACAAGCTACGCTCCCTCAGCGCTCTGTTCTTCAACTGTTCTCCGCGAACGAGAACGTACCCATCCACCGACGATGAACTTGATCGTGGACGATTCCGAGGAGGCTGCCGACATGGGGATGGTTCAGAGTCCTTCGTAGTTCAGCCGCCGCCCTAAATACTCGACCTCCCTCAGCGGGTTGTTGTCAGGGAGCTCTCGATAACCATGTCCATAACTTTGCTCCTATACACCCTGAGTTGGACACAGATCCACGCTTCGCGAGAGGCATTTATGAACAGATCATATCGTACCTTAGAGATAAGGTCGCCATTGCGTTGTGTCTCTCGTGCTAGCTCGAGCTAGCTGTGAAGAGTGCATAATCACCACCCAATTATCCCGTCTCCTGCCAGTGCGCAGGAAAAACCACACCTCAGGAGGGATGCTCGAGGCGGAGGTCGCCTCGACAAAGGAGGGTTCCTGAAGAAGCACGGCGCGTAAGCCCCCTTTGTCGAGCTGCCACTGGCAGTGATCCCGAGGCTCGAACCGGCAGATCGGATGGGTATTTGGTCGACGTCGCCGCTACCAGTGGCAGGACTGGATTTCTTGGCTGCCGACAAATTCGGGGTGGTAGTGGTGGATTGAGGAGGAAAGGCAAGAGCTGCCAAGCACAGTAGCCGTGCGCGAACAGTTGCGAACCGATCCGGATCCTTTGATCTTGAGCGCAACTACCCGGTTACTGCCGCTGTCGAGGAGCTTGGACTGCATTTGACCTTTGTTTGACCTTCAAGTTGCCCGTTTGAATTCTGTTGCTGCCTCATCTTTTCGTTCATTCGTTAGCGCAGCGCGTCGAACCGGCGGGGATTATGCAGGTCGCACGCCGCGTTCCATGTCGCGTCGGCCACGGCGCCGAAGAAAATGAGGCCTAATTCGAGTCTCTGAACGGTAAAACACATTCACCGCGATCTTAACAGAGGGTTGAACGCTGCTTGAAACGGCGCAACTTTGGAAGAGGCGCGCGCAAAAGAAAACCGTGACCGCGTTTCTTCGTCTTTTCGCGTGCGTCATTCAGCAGTCATTGGACCGAGAATGCCGACGGAGTCAGGCCCGAAACACGAAACCCCTTCCGTACAAACCTCTCGTGTCGATTTGCCGAATTGAATACGGCGCCGGGCATGACACGGAATGCACTTCCGGTTACCCGTCGCTCATTGGCCTGGGCGAAATGAAGCAACCCATCCCATCAATGCAAGCTTCGAGTAGCCCAAGCGGACCCCGGGCGGGCGCGCGGGCGTCGTCTCTGCAATGCGCCACAATCAACCAAAATGTGGACGGCGATGAGTTGTTGGTGTGGAGGAACGTAAATCAGAGTTGGGCGTGGGAACGCGGCAGGGTCGCGAAGGGTGACGCCGTTTTTACTTTGCCGAGTTTGAATTAGGTGCCGCGCGGAGCCTTCGCGCTTAGCCGGCGACTAACCCGACATCCGAAAAAAGAGTGGTCCTCAGTCGCCGTCGGCCCGTGCAGCCAAGTGGAGCGCGCGCGGTTCTCGTGCCTGATGCGAGCAGAAGATAATCTGCATCTGCATCTGCGTCGACCGCCAACGCCAGCGTCGAGCTCACCCAGGCTATGCAGACGCGGCTTCTAGCAGTCAGGGGAGGCGGTTGCGTCGTTGCTGGCAGACACGGACAGGCCGGGTCTTCTTTTGCCTCCGTCTCCACGCCTGTCAAGCGCCACAAGATCAGCGCGACGAGGAGGAATATATACGTGAGCACCCACCAGCGCGCCCTTTTTTCGTTCCCTCGTCTCCCCGTGCCCGTCTATTGTTGCTCCCCCGACGCAACGCAAAATGGAGGGCCTGCCCGCGGACCAGGGCTTCGACGCACGACCCACCATCGGCGCCCTGTACGCAGGCAGTCTGGCGTCAGTTGCGTGAGTGTTCTTTCAGTCTTTCATTCTTTGGGCAGAGTCTCTTACGCTCCTCGCGGAATAGGCTGTCAGCTGTGCTGGCCATACAGACGCTCCTTTATTTCATGTTCTTCTCGGCGGACAACATACGGTTCAAGGGCATCGTCGGCTGGGTCTGGTGCGCATTGGGTCTGGGCTCTGCGGTCTAGGCTGACCGTCTGCTCGCGCAGGGCAAGCGACACGGCGCATACGATCTCGGTTGCCGTCGCGATCTGGCAATACGGTGTCTTGAACTTCAGCCAGCCGCAGTACCTGCTCGACATCGCTCCGTGCGTCCTTTTCCTGCCTTGTTCCTTGGCCTTGGGGCTCAATCGGCGTCGGTTTGGGCAGGGCTTTGTCGGCGACGGTGGCGCTTACTGGGATCACGACGCTCAATTCCAACGTGTAAGCCCGCTCATTGTTTGTTTGGCGTGTGATTTGCGTGTGGGCTCACGGATTCGGATCGCATGCAGGTTCTACGGATGGCGCATACATCGCAGTACGTGCCCCGTCCCCACTCCCGCTCTACATGAAACTAACACGCCATCAGTGAGCAAAGGAAACCTCAAGCTAACGATCCCAATCGTGCGTACTCGGCTTCGTTCACCCACCGACAGACGCCGAAAACTGACGGATTGCTCGTGATTCCCACACACAGGGTTTGCTCGCGGTTACGAGAATCGGTATGTTGCTCAAATGCTGCTCTGCTCTCCATCCATCTAACGATCTCCCGTCCGTCCGTAGTAATGGTCATCTGTACGTCGCACTTCTTCCTCAGCGCCACCATCCAAGCAGGACACTGATTATCCCTTCATCGACAGTTCTGAGCGTCGAGATGTACGTTTCCGTTCCGTTCTTGCGCTTCTTCGATTCCCGGTGTTAATCTGACCAAATGCAGGATTCTCTGCGAGACCTGGGCGCTCATCTCCCTCCGCTTCAAGCCGATGCTCGTCGCCGCCCTCGGGATCTCTGCCGCGACGGACATCATGCTCGCCGCGACGCGGTACTTTTTCCTTAGGGAGCTGAAGCAGGGGTATATGGGGTGCGTCGCTGGTGTCCTTGGCTGGCTAATGGAGGCTAATGGAACGTGTTAGTGTCCCCGAGATGGTTGACGCCGTCGTGATATTCACGATAAACGACGGGCTGCTTACTTGTGCGTAAACCTTGTGCCATCCCTCCCGCTCGTTGTGCCTGGGGCTGACTGGGCGGTATGTTGCAGGTACTATCGTCGTGGCTGCAATAATCTGCGTGCGTTTCTTTGCGTCGGCGGGTGTGTGGGTCGCTGACGTACCTCCCTCCAGTTCGCCCTGATGCCTCAAAACTACATCTGGGTCGGCATCTACCTGACACTTTCTAAACGTCAGCCCACCCTTTGCGCGCAGTTTCGTCGTCACTCACACATTCGATCCCAGTGTACTCTAACTCGATCCTCGTAACGTTCGTCCATTCGATCCCGTCCTGGTAGACCGCTAACGCAAGCCACCCCGTCAGCCTGAACCTCCGCAACTGGTACCGCCACAAGAACCGCCCCTACCTTGGCCCGCAGATCGACTACGACGCGCGGATGCGCCGGCGCACCGGCGCGCAGACGCCCACGGAGGATTATCACGGCAAGGGCACGGGGAGCTTCATCGGCGGGCGGGCTGAGTCGTCGAGGGCGGATGATGATGATGTCGAGGTGCGTTGCATTGCTCTTCTCTTCGCTTTTGGTGCTTCGAGAACTGCGTGGCTGAACTTTGTCTAGTCGGTCGAGGTGCACGTCAACCAACGGGTCGACTACACAGTCCGCGTGCTTCCGGTTGGGTACGAGTTCGAGGGGATGGGGAGGCCCGGGGGCCGCTCAGGCGTGAGGGCGGATTATCCTCCAAGGCCCAGCAGGTGATCATGATACAGATACCTACCTACCTACTCATGATCAGCGGAGGGACTCGCAAACGTACAATACTTACTTATTTCTGCAACACGTACAAACAAGGAACTCGTTTAGCATTTGTATATTGTTCTTCACAGTAATCATTGTTGTTGTCGACGACGATACAGGACATGGCTGCATCCTGATTTCAGGATCCCTGCCAGTACTAGTGGAGCAGTGCGGCCGGGCCCTTGCGAGGCAAATCAGCCGGCCGCAGCCAAGGTACAGGATTTGTCTGTATGTGCATTCAAAGACAAGCCTCGACGATGACTGCAAACGTGCGATGAGAATACCGGTCTTTATGTGTGAAATCATCGCGTACTTCATAGACGTATTCGCGACGCAGGGCTGTCCGTCGCAGGGCTTGCCAGGCGACTCGCAAAAGGCCCCAAGAGTGTCGGGGTTGGTATCGCCAACTGCGCCTGAGACGAAGCCGGCGACGTAGGTCGCGTTGCCGGGCATGGCATTGGGTTCCATGGAAGCTGTAATGGCTATGAGAAAAGCACTTGGATGGACGAGCAAGACGCGGCGTACATTCGTAGACATACTACCGTGCCCTTGTTGTCGGCGTTGACGAGCATATTGTTCTACAAGCGCAGTTGGCTCTGAACGCAAGCAACACGACGAAACGGACCTCGTACACGCTCGTCCCATAGACAGCATAGAACCCCAAAAAGCCGCGACCGCCCATCGAACCGTAAGACGCTCATATTCCACTCCTAGTCACCCTCGTCGCCTCTGTTCTGCACATATTTCACGCGTTCGGAGGCAGGTTTTGCCAGGTACGCGGTCGGCGACCGGTTCCGAGACCCCTGCTCGACGCGACCGGTCCCGACAGAAAGGGTCCCCGGTGAGAGAGACTCATGCGCGCGTCGGGCAGCGAGTAACGACCCTTCGACGATGGCGGAGAAGGACTCGTTGGAGAACCCGAGGTTGGTCAGCTGTGGCAGAAGGTCTGGAGAATGCTGTCAGTGTTATGACTTCGGACAACTGCGGACATCGAGCGGTGACGGACCTTCCAGATAGCCACCGACGCCGCTGTGCTGGTGCGTCCCCACGAATGCAACGTTGTTCGCGTTGTACGTCGCGTTCCCGAACTCTTCCGCCAACCCAGCCAGCAACGCCCGCCGAACTCCTGAATCGCCCATCCCAATGTCGGCGTTGAGCAACAAGACGCGTTCGCCGCCGTCTCCTGGCTCGGCGACGAGGAAGGCCCTAACGCGTTGGCGCATGTACAGGCCCGTGTCCGTCTGCGAGAGGAGAGCGTAGCCCATCATGTTGGTCTGCGAATGCGTCAGTGGGCATTGAGGCGGGCGTGGGCTCTCCAGACCTCGACGACGGGCCCCGTAATGTCCGCAATGCCTAGCCCGAGCAGGTAGCTGCTGTCGCTCGAGGCAAAGTAGCTGCTGGGAAGCAGGAAATGCAGCAAGCGCCATGACGCGGCATGGAGGGAGTCGAGGGGCGAGAGAATGAGCGGGGAAATGAATGGAATATGCTTGGCGACGCTTCCACGGGCTATAGGTGTGTGATTCGGCGGTTGTCGTTGGCGCGTAGGCGGTGTGGGTGGAAGTCAGGAGCATGACCCACTGTATTATGTAAGGACTTCTGCCACTGGCAAAGCATGATGTTCTTGCCCACAGAACTCTGGCTTCATTGCTTGAGCTTCTGCGACACACCTACTCTCTGCGCTGTCTGCCTAACCGACCGCTATTTCGCGTCCTTATGTCGGCCTCTGCGTTTCCAGACCGTCAGATGGCGGCGGGTCAAGCCGGCGTCGTCAGCGAACGTCAACGAGAAGATCGCGCACTTCGAAGAGCTCTCCAAGAGCGCATACGCAACTGCAACTCGTCATCTCACGTTCTCAATGGCCGAGTACTGGAACCACACCGGGACGGCGGTCGCCCAATTTCTCCCCGCATTCGGAGGGATCACCAAGCTCCATTTGTCGCACGTTTACCTCGTCGAAGCATTGAGCGACGCAATTCTATCGTTGGAGAATTTGGACGATTTGTTCTTGCACGCGAGACTGATTTCGTGCTTGTTCCCTCGGTCCCTGCGGCTTCGACACGCTCACATCGGATGCTCCCAGATCGGCGCCATGGTCCCGCACCGCACAGTGCCGATCGCCGACCCAGACACCCTCGTATCGTTCAATGCAACCAATACTCTCCTCATCGCGACCCTCTTCGCTGCATATGCGGGAGGCTCTTCACTCATGCAACTCACGGAATTGGTGCTGCCGATGACAAACGACCACGTCTACGAACAGCTCTGCTACTTTCTCCAGCTCTGTCCCAACCTCGAGATCCTCTCCTTGGGACGGACGGACCAACGGCACTACTACCATCCCGGCAACCCAGACGTGCGACGCTCTTTGGCCGCCTCTGCCTCCACCCTCCTCCGGCTCAGAAACGTGGAGGTACGGGCGACGCTGGCCGATATCTTTATCCCAGGTCGGCCGGTTTCGGCCGTTTCGCTCTTGAGCCACGGTTGGAGGCCAGACCGGAAAGGTGCCTTGTCCACACTGGAGCACATACTGCCGCAGTCCACCGCTCCCATCCGAAAACTCTCACTCGACGACTACCAGTTTTCCCCGGAGGAGAGTCTTGCTGTATTCGACTGCATCGCAAGCCACGTCCCGCAACTCGAATTTCTTTCTCTCCAGTTCTCGGACTTGAAAACGTTCGCTATGATTGGTGTACCGAAGCAACAGAACCCACTGGCGCCAATTGCATTCTGGCAGGGTTTTCCCGAGGAAGAAGAACCGGGATATTGCTATGGTTTGTTTATGGCCTTTCATCGTCCTCTTATTGTCCGAACTAATTTTATCCAACATACTTTTGGAAACAAATTTCCTCCACCACCCGCTGCCGACCCCTTGCAGCTGATCGGAAAAACGATTCCATGAAGGTATCACCACTCCTGCTTCCATGGAGTCAAACATTTCAGACTTTTTGCTCCAGATCTTTGTTCACCTGCTCCTTGAGCGCCACATTTCTTTCCCCATGACCCTCCGCACACTGCACATCCGTCCGGCAATCCAGGACAAGTCGGAGGAACACGCGTCCATCCTCACACTCGAGGATCTGCTCCCTGACCTCGAGGTTCTGGAATTCCGCCAATTGCACACCCGGGCCTCCGCGGTCTGCTGGAAACGCGAGAGGAATATCTGGTGGGGAGGAGAACCAGTGTTGCAAGCTAAGGTTAAGGGTTAAGATGATTAAGGGCTTAATAAGGGTTAAGTGCTAAGGCCTTAACTTCAGCAAATCTGCTTGTTAAGGGCTTGATAACCCTTAGCTTCTGGCATCAAATGATGCCAAGGGTGATGGATCACTGATGATGGCTTAGGCCAATCATTTTGTGAGTGTATGACTTGCTTTTGCCTCTCTAGATAGCTTTGTTAGCTGAAAATACATCCATACACTGGATTTGGGCTGTCAAAGCACCCTCTCATGGAGACAGAAAGTGATTTCCTCTTTGGGAATATAAGCCTTAAAATACCCTTAAGAAAATGCCCTTAAGCTAAGGGTTAGCTTGTCCTAAGGCCTTAATTTCAGCTGGAACCCTTATTAACCTCTTAGCTTGCAACACTGAGGAGAACATGATTATAGTACTTGGGAGAGGAAAATACATATCTCAAGTGTGGTGGCCGGACGGGAGAAGGGTGGAATGAATTCGAATGCTTGTAGGCCAAACAACTCAAAGTCTTCTCGAATAAACAGCGAGATTCCCCGGAGTCATCCACGTGATCACCTGCCTGGCGATTGCGTCCTTTTTTGTCGACGGCTACAAACTACAGTACGAGGTCCTATTTTACGACTTGCGACGGTTCATCTCTGTAATGTCGGTTTGGAACCTTCTCGAACCACAGATCAGCCGTGCACACGCCCGCCTTCCTCGCCCGGAGTAGTAGTTTCTCGCCCGTAACGTTTTCTCGTTTCCCGTCGCAACTGCAAGCAGGCCCAAACCGGCACCTTCCTATCTTCCCCATCCCGCTCGTCACACGCGTATCACGAAGAGCACAATGCTTGGGCCCTCAGACGGGCTCGTATCCATCCATTTCCTTGCAGATACCAGGTCGTAACCGACTCCTTAGACGCGTTCGACGGTCCTCGAAGGGCCACTATGCGAGCCCGAGTATGTCCACCAGACGCGTTCGCGGTCCGCATACAGCGACACGAAGTGCCGCCGCAGGTAGTCTGGTCCGTCCACCACGACGAAGTCGACGACGACCACGCGTTTTGCTCCTCAAAAGACTCGGACCGGGCTGTAGTAAGTTGCCGCAGTCGTGGTTTTCCACATGCCGCCGCCGCGTTCCGACGTCTTTTCCGACAGCCGCACTCGGAGCACCGAAGTTCGGTCGGCGTCAAAGTCCTCCAACTCCGGGGTCGGTGGCGGTTACTCGAGGCCGCGGTTCCGAGTGGCGGTATACCTCGGGCAGCCCGAGCACTACGCGGTGAACGGCTATGGGAGGAGTCGTGCGCGAGATGTTCGTGCCGCGGCATACGTCGGCGTAAGCAAGACGATTTCGCCGCCGTCGTCGAGATACACCTCGACGCCGCGGCCCCCACTATGTGCACGTGACCATGAGTATACATACAAGTCGACGAAGAAGAAGACACGTACGGACAGCGAACCGTGCCCGCACAGTGAAAACCGTGTCCAGACCATCCCGTAGCCCGTAGTCGACGCGACGGCATCGCCGTTTGGGCCAGACCGAGTCGATGTCGCAGATGCCAGCGAAGCAAGGTCGAAAGGTCAATTCGGGATGAGCGATTCGCTCGTTTGTGGGGCAACGCCGTGGCTGAGAGGCCCGAGCGTATACACTCCAGTGCACCTGGGGAGCTGCGTGAGCCGGTAATGCAGAAACGCATACATTGCGTACCATGTTTTCGACGACGCCGTGCTTGGTCGACACGAGAACAGAATACGGCGACCCATCGGACCGTGTACACTCCAGGCTTGGCTGAGGTGCTGGGTCGGGAGAGAACGTGGACGACGACATTTGGAGCGGCTTGAATCTGGAAGATGCACTTGGCGACGGACTTGGAGTCATGCCAGCGGGACATCAAGTTCGAGTACGCGGATAGTATGTGCGCCCGCTGTGTGCATCTTCAATGGCCGTCAGCCTTCACAGGGAAGGTGTGGAAGAATGCTCACATGGCGAAGTTGTTTTGGCCCGCGCCAGTCCGTATATCGGTGACGACGTCGGCGGGAAACTGGTACGGCGACGAAGATAGGTGGTGTCTGTCTCGAATGAGCATCGTGTGGTTAGAAGACCACATACGCGAAGACGCCGTTCTATGCGTCCCTCAAAGCCGCCACCGTCGTCTTCGTCGCTCATTCGTCGTCCAGCAACAACCATCTCAGAATCCGAGCACCTCACGCAGCTTCGGGTCCCATGCGAAAGCGCAATGGCGCTGTGTCGGGGTGTTCCCAATGGCAAAGTCTTGCACAAGTACGCCCAGCGACCCAGCGAAGCGAAGCGGAACGCTTTTGCTGCATCGTGCGGATGGAATATTGTCGTCTACAGCGTCAAGTTAGTGTATTTGTAGGCTTCCGAAGAGCGATGACGCACGTCTGAGCTTAGGGCCCGTCCTCATCTTGTTTCCTCCAGTCGTGCATTCGCGACGACAGGAAGGCTCTCGTCAGAGCAGACGATGGCAAGGGACGCGTACGCGCCGGCCCCAGTACGGAGTTCGTCTGTCTGGACATGAGGGAAAAGCTTCAACTAAGGACTGCACCAACCTGTGATGAGAATACAGCGGATCGTCGAGGATACTGTCCAGAGACAAGTTCAGTGGCCTTGGCGACTGGCTCTATGCAGTGGCTTCGAGAACCGAGAAGGTCACAAGAATCCCAGCGAGGCAGGCACATCGTAGTTTTCTGCAAGCAATCTTCCCGCGAGGATGGAACGAGGATGAGAGCGGGAGCCAACCGCGTAACGTCACGTTCCCAATTAGGAAACCCGTGACTTTCGCCGCTACCCTCAACGGGCGAACCCGTCGCGCACCTCGAACACTTCCATCGCGTTCGTTGCGTGCCCACGACCCCCACCGCCTTGCAACTTCCGGATAAACCGGCCCTGTCCGGCATTCAAAAAGCCGGAAGGCTCGCGGATCCGCAACTTGTCGGCTTCTACGCAGCGTGACCCGCAATTCGTCGGTGCTACCGCGCACCGCATACGCGACGCGCAGCGGTTTCAATGCGGACACTCTTCGCCTATGTCGAGCGGGTATAAACATGGAGCTGGATGGAATGGCGACGTCCCCATACACTCATGTCTTTTCTTCGCTCACTGGCAGGCTTTCTTTGCCTTCTTTCCATTGCTTTCTCTGCCAGTGCGGCCGCCGCTGCCGCCGCCGGGCTTGTGCTCCACGAGTCGCGTGAAGCCGCGCCGGCTGGATTCGTCAACCACGGCCCCGCCGCTGGGTCCCATACACTCTCTCTTCGCGTCGGGCTCGCTTCCGTGCGTGTTCTCACCCCTCAATCCTCGCGTTCCAATCGCAATCACTCCCCTGCAGAACAACATTCCCGGCCTGCACGACAAAATCCTATCCATCTCGACTCCCGGAAGCCCCGAATTCCGTCAATGGCTCAGCGCCGAACAAGTGCACGCCTACGTCGCCCCGTCGAACGAGACCGTGAACGCGTTCAACGCGTTCGTCTCTGCGAACAACATCCAGACAACCGCGGCGTCGCCCTTTGGCGAATGGGTCACCATCTCGCTGTCCGTGGACAAGGCGAATGCACTTTTCGGCGCTCAGTTCACCAACTACACGCATCCCCGTACGCCGCGGTCTCTCCTCCTCCTGCGCAGGCTGCGTTTCTAAACGACTTTGCAGGTCTGCCTAAGCCTATAATGCGCACCCTCTCCGTTTCGCTCCCCAGCGAGCTCGCAGGCCACGTCGACGTCCTTCACCCCACAACGGCCTTCTCCGTGCCCCGGACGGGCACCCTGTCAATGGGCCCCAGCCACACGTTCCCGACCCAGCCCTGGAAAGGCACAACGGTCCCCGCCAACTGCAACGTCAGCGACGCCAACCCCGACAGCGCCATTACCCCCGCGTGCCTACAGGCGCTGTACAACATCCCGACCGAGCCAGCGACGCATCCCGACAACGCGCTTATGGTCACTGCGTATTTGGACCAGTGGGCGGTGATTGACGATTTGGATGTATGCGTCTAAGCTCCCTTCGAACTCGCATGCGCATGCGCGGGATTTACATGCTTGTATAGACGTTCATGGAGCGCTTCCGCCCGGATTACCCAGCTGGGGCGAAGCAGACGCTAAAGGTCATCTCGGTTGCGAACGGGACGAACCCGCAGTATCCTGGCGCTGTACGTCTTGGACTTTTCTGTTCTCTTGTGCATGGTTTCTGACGGTATTTTCCAGGATAACGGAACGGTACGTCTTACCTCTGTAACACCCACAGCGACCTGAAAACTCGACGATTAGGAGGCCCAAGTGAGCGAACACATCTCATTTCTTCCCGGCATGCTCTGATCATCCTCTAGCTCGACGTCGAATACGCTGCCGGTGCGATTCAGCACCCTCATTCTCCTCCAGAGCGTTTTATAACCTTCGTTCCAGGCCTCGCGACCAACGTCCCCATCCAGTTCCTCACCGTCGGCGGCGACGACTACGTCGCAGACGGAGCCGACACCATCACCTACCTCACGAGCGACCCGAAGCCTCCGACCGTTGTCACCACTTCGTGAGCTTTCGTTACTTGGAGGACAAGTACCGGCGGCTGACTCCTGTGCAGCTACGGGGTCGACGAATCCGACGTTCCAAGCAGCATTGCCACGTACGTGCCTCGCTTCTCTTGGCCGCCGCGGCTGCCGCTAACAGACGAGCAGGAAGCTGTGTGACGGATACGGCGCGGTTACTGCGCGCGGTATCTCGGTCCTCTTCGCGTCCGGCGACGTACGTTGCGGTTGTTCTCATCTTGTAGCCTGCCTCGTTGGCTGAGCGTTCGTTCGCAGGGTGGTGCTGGCAGCGACAACTGGAACGACACCGGCTCCTGCGATGTCTTTACGCCGAATTTCCCGCCTTCGTGTCCGTACGTGACTTCGATTGGCTCGACGTGGGGCTCCAAGCCGGAGGTTCGTGCACCCGCTCTCTGTCTTAAATTGAGGATAACGCGTCGCAGATTGCCACCAACTTCACCGGCGGCGGGTTCTCCAACTACTTTTCCCGTCCGTCGTGGCAAGACTCGGCTGTCGAGGCGTTCCTGAAGACCGTCCCTTCCGACATCGCGCCGCTCATCAACACCACCGGCCGCGGCTACCCCGACCTTTCCCTACAGGTGCCTAGTAACTTTCCCTCCCTCATTCTCACTTCCGTCTGCATCTGACTCATCTTCCTCGCCAGGGCTTCAACTACCTCATCTACGTCGACGGCATCACAACCCCAATCTCCGGCACCTCCGCCTCCTCACCCAGCACCGCAGCCCTCATCGCGCTAGTGAACGACCAGCTCCTCTCGCAGCGCAAACCCGCGCTGGGGTTCCTCAACCCGTTCCTCTACGCGCACCCCAGCGTCGCCAATGATATCACCGTGGGCCGCAATTCGGGGTATTATTGCCCACCAAAGGAGGAGGAGGGGACGGCGGCGGCGACGGCGGCGTTCGATGCGGGTGTTGGGTGGGATCCGGTGACGGGGTTGGGGACGCCGGATTATGAGAGGGTGTTGGAGGCTGCGATTAAGTGTAGTCCGTGGTGAATTGGCAGTAGTAGTTTTCGTAAAGCATTCAATCTAGTCGTGTGATCATTGGGGTTTATTTTCCCTCGTTGCGTTTGCCTTGAGAAGCTGGGTCGAGGCAGTCGACAGAGATGAGTTGCCTATCTTGCACGCGATAGGAATTGTGGCTCTCGGAATAATTCGGCCGATGCTCATGGTCCGTGCCGCTTCAAGATCTTGGCTTCCGCCACCCACTCCGGACGCGTCGATGCCGCTCACCCAGCTGCCCACGGACCTCGTCCTTGCTATCATACAGCACCTCGAGCTCGCCGACGCCGCCCGTCTTCTATCCGTGCGTCTCCGAACGCGGGTCTCCGCTTCCAAGCCGTTCCCCGAATAACGCGTCTCGATAGACGTGCCGCGCCTTGCAGCCGCTCGCGCAGCTCAAGAACATCTACCTCCAAACCCTACGCAACCATCCCGGGCCGACGCCATGCCCGCCCGGAACGCCCCTCACAGACCTCTCCCTCGCTGCGTTACGCCAATACGCGATCCGCGCGTATACCCTGGCACGCAACTGGTCCTCCGCTCGCCCGACTCCACACTCGATGCATAGCATCCCCTTCCTCGAGCCCGGGCAGAGCCTCGAGCACATCCAACTGAACGTCATCCCCGGAACGCCCCTCCTGGTCGTATGCGATCGCAGGACCCTCTCGTGTCGCGAAACGCAGACTGGGAGGGTGCTTGCGCGGCTGCGACTCGTCCCCGAGGATGATGTCGGACGCGGGTATCGCATGGGTCGGACTCCGGGGCTGAATCTCCGCGGAAGGAGCTTGTTTGCGCTTGCGGAGGTGCTCCCGGCAAGCCAGGAGCATATCGGTCAATGCGCGAGGGTCGTGGAGCTCACGTACGACGAGGACTACGGAGCGGTGCAGCTCAAGCTCACACACGACCTGCGTACGGGCGTGCTTCCGCAGGAGCTGTTACCCGCCAGCGTGCCCGACGCCGCGCTCAGTGAAACACACGTCTGTCTTGCGTACCATCGACGAGGAACGCGATTGCCGGTGCTTATCCACTGGCGGCTGGACGACGCAGAGGGAAGGGCAACGGTTGTCCCGCTACAAGAACGCATGGGCGCGGCGCCTTCGGTTATCGTGCAAGATGGCGCGTTCTACGTCGCTGGTATCGACAGCGACAAGGTCATTCGCGTTTCGGAGACGGGCAAGGTCGACTACATCGCCCCGAAACCATCCGATTCGCCGTCTACGAAATCTGGACGCGCCTCGAACCCCGCGACGTTCCTTCTCGGCGATGGCACGGAGGGCGCGATGCGCATCTCACTCACGCCCACTCAAGACCTCGTCTTCTCTGCACTCCCCACACACCCCGGGGTCGGCTCAACCCCGACATACACATCCCCACTGGCGTACACCGCGCCCAAAGCACACCCAGGAACGCGAATAACGCGTCTCTGGCCTGGCGTCTCCGGTCGCGCCGCAGTCATCCTCGCATGCGCACCTCGACAGACGGGGTTGATGGGTGCTCTTGGCTGGCGCGTCGAACTCGTGCGATATCATCCTTGGCCAGCACGAATCAAAGCCCGAGCCCTGCCTCTCCGTACACACTTTGTCCCTCGATGCGGCGCTTTCCCTACCGCCGAATAGCGTACATACGAGTCCGCATCCGGTCGAGTTGCTGTTGGACGATGTGCGAGGCGTGCTCTACGTCGCGCAGAAAGGGCGAGGGAGAGATGCGTTAGTTGTGCTTGATTATGGCGGTTAGTGAGGTTCTTGAGCCCAGCCCGGTCACATGACCGCATAGGCTGCATGAAGTCTCTCTCGTATTTTGCTCTTATGAGATCTAGAGTTATTCTACACGCCCTACTTAGACTTTGTTGTATACAGTACACGTTGTAAGCAGGCCACAAGCGCCTAAGCTGGGTATCTCGGAGATTCTGGGTATATGAAAGCCTTCCGCCGGGCTATCGTCGACGCCCATACAATCCGGGCGAACCCAGACACATGCGTCAAGGCGCTGGACCAGGACCACACAAGAACGACAGGTCCCAGTCCTCACCAAAAGTGCAAAAGCCCCAAAAACAAGAACGGAGGCAAAAGAGAAAGACAAACCACAAACGGGCAAACAAGCAAAAACGCCCAATCGAAGCAAATGGGCACCAACAAACGCCCAAGCAGTAGCACAAAAAACGGTTCGCATAATTAAGTGAGAGGACAGCTCGCCCGAGAAGAGAGGAGTTTTGGTGGTACGTAGAGAGGTAAGGTACTGTATGCGTACGGTAATAAGAGTGTTATCGTAGCAAGCAAGCAAGCAATACGTAGGAAGGAACCAGGCTAGGGCGAGCCGAACAAAAACACTTGGGGGAGGATGGTACAAGGGGAAGACAGAAGGGAAAGAGGAAGAGAACGAAAGGGAAGGAAGGTTATTGGATGAACAGGACGGACGAACGACGAGGACGCGAAGGCGGGAAGAAGCAAGCCCCAAAGACGAAAGAAAATGGGCCGCCTTTACGTCCAAGTCATAACGTCCGACCATTCGTTCGTTGCTACACGAGGGAGGGAGGTGTGTGTTGTTCCGTTCCAGAAAGCGAGAGACTTGGTGTGTTTGTTCGAGTTTGTGGGATAAGAGAGGCCGAGAAGGAGAGAAGACGACGATTGTGTGGGGTATCGGGGTTTGTTTGCGTCCGGGGACGGCGACTTCTCGCGGGCTCTACGCATCCTCCTTGCCGTCGCCCTCCGCAGCCTCGACTTCGGCCTGCACCGCATGAGCATGCGCGTCAAAGTCCATGCCACCCTCGGGTGCCTCGACGGCGCTAACGGGCTCCGCCGACGACGGCCCATTATGCCCACCACCGGCACGACGACCACCCTGCGGACCCGACCGCGGCGGGTTCGCACAGCGGTCCTTGCCATGCGCGATACGCAGGTTCGCGTACTCGGGGCGCGTCTTGATAGCCTCAATCGCCTTGATCGCGTTCGAGATGTTGGTAAAGTTGACGAACGCGCAGTTCCTAAACGGCGTAAATCAGTCGACGAACGACGAGAAGCCGCAGAAAACGCACTTCTCCTTCAGAAAGTTGACGAGCTCGATATCCCCAAACTCGCCAAAGTCCGCACGCAGACGCTCCTCATTGAAAACCTCGAAGTCCTCCACGTTCCCAATGTACACGTTGCGCGTCGCACCGGCGTGAACGGCCAGCGCCAGCGTAGGCGGCAACGGGCCCGAGTTCTTGCCCCAGCCGATCTTGAGACGCCGGTTGTTGAGCGTCAGGCCTTGGTACGAAGAAACTTGGAAGAACGTGAAGGCCGCTGCCGGGTCGATGAACGTAATGAACTGCGCCGGCGTAAGTGTCGGGCATGGTATCCAAGAAGGAAACGTACCGCAATGTGCTTGTCGGCCATGTAGCGAATGCTCTGCAAGACACCACCGCGGATCGCGTTGCAGAGATCCTCCGTCGACGTTTCGGGATGGATGTTGCCGAGGTAGACGGTGCGGTTACCCGCAGCCATGCCAATAGGAAGGCCACCTGCAGATCATCAGAATCGGCAAACGATGCGAAAAAGGAGGCAAAAGAGCGGATGCGCACGCGCGACGGAAACAAATATCGCGGCAAAACAAGAGAGAACGCGACGAAACAGACAACTCACCCATACCACCAAGCATGCCCATCATCCCGCCGGGGCTCAACGGGCTCATCATGCCGCCGACCATCCCCATGCCCATCATCGCACTCAACGCATCCGGCGTGAATCCAGGCGTGTACGGGTACGCCGTCATGGGCGAGGGGGCACCAGCCGCATTGGCCGCCTGTGCCTGGACCGTCAACATCTGGCTCGCCGCTCCCGCATTGCCAGGATGCGCACTACCCGGCCCAGTCGCCGGCGAAGTAGCGGCCGCCGCAGCCCCGCTCGTAAACGGATTCGAGTTCGCTCCCGCGCCGCTCGGATGCGCGCTCGGAGGCTGGCTCGAGTACCCGTTCGCAAAGCTATTCGGGTTCGTGGTGAGGACGGGGCTGGAGAAGCTGTTCGGGTTCATGGTCGCGATAGGGCTCGCGAACGCGCCCGCGGATTGAAGCAGCGACTGGGCTGCGGCAGCCTGGGCTTGGTGCGCCGCGGCCTGCTGGCTCTTGGGAACGTATGCGCAGCGGTCCTTGCCGTAGTTGACACGCTTGCCGGCCCATGCGGGGTCGGTCGGGAGCGTGTTAACGACCTTCGTCGCGATGCTGATGCTGAGGAAGTGGACGAAGCCGATGTTCTTGTCGCGTACGATCTTGACCTGGTCGATAAGCCCGAACTTGCTCAGCTCGTCGCGGAGCTGCTCCTCGGTCATATTCTCGTCGAGGCCGCCCAAGTAGACGTTGCGCGAGGCACCGCTCTGCGCAATCGCCTGCAACACCTGCGCGGGGACCGGCGATGGCTTGCCCCAGCCGATCTTGAGCTCTTGCGCGTGCAGCGTGAGCTTGCGGAGGGTGGCATCCGCGAAAAACGCGGCGGCCGTCGGGGCGTCGAGGAAGGACAGAAACACGCAAGACTTCTCCGGGAGGACGCGGATGGATTCGAGGGGGCCAAAGTGGACGAGGTTGAGCAGCTCGTCGACCGACGCGGATGGGGGGAGATTGCCGACGTAGACCGTGCGACCGGGGCTGGGCGACGTAGCCGACATCATGCCCGAGACGGGGTTATACATGGCAGTCGCAGCCTGGATGTTAAGGGCCGGGAGCCTTTGGGGTGAAAACCCGCCAATGCTTTGCTGCAGACCCGACGTCAGTTGTCGGCTGTGCTGCAGAAATGGCCACGCACCGTCTGCTGGGGGAAGCTCCCTTGGGCGTAGGGGAACGAGCCCATGAGCATGTTGTAGGGGTTGAAGGCGCCGTACGGCGAGCCCGCAATGGGGCTCTGCTGCTGGGCGTTGGCCGCCGCCTGCTGCGTCTGTTGCTGAGAGAACGCATTCGGGTCGGTGGTGCCCGTGTTGATGGACAGCTGGGGCGGGGTCGAGTAGAGGGGTTGCTGCTGGCTCTGGCTCGACTGGCCATTGCCGTAGCCGTAGTTGGCATAGGCGTCGCGCGCAGGGGAGCCGGACGTCGGCGACCAGCGGGCCTTTTTCGAGTCGGGGCCGCCAGCAGGGTCCATCGAGCGCTGGAAGAAGATGGGAAAAGAGAAGAAGAAAAAAGGATCAATATTCGTCCTGGCAACTGGCCTTGGGCCAATTCGCGGCGACGCACCTTCATCATGTCGATATCGAACGAGTAGGGCGGGTACGGCTGCGTAAACGCTGCCTGCGATTCGTCCATCGGCCAAACAAGCGGGAAAGGCGTTTCAAAAACGACCAAAGGAGCGAGTGTGGTGCTTCCGGAGCGTCAACGAGCATCCTCAGAGACCACAGGCCACTCACGAAGCGAAGAAATAAGCAACGAAACGAAGAAAGTGCGGGCGGGGACCCTGGGCACGTCAAGGTCCAATAACAAGAGGCCTCACGCCGTTACCTGACGATGATGGCCGCCTTCGCCCTTGCACGCTGGATACATCCACTCAACGTTATTTCCCTGAGCCGCCATCTTCTCAGAGAGCTCGTCGTCGTCGCAACAGGCCCTTATCGCGGCAAGCATCGCTTGAAAAGCGCAGGAGGTCGCCAACATGCGGTCGATCCCTCGCGCAGAGATATCCGCTCTGCTTTTCTCTCCCGCGAGTCGATACTTTGGGAGACATAAAACAGCGCCCACTGCATCCAGAGCGCTCGCTGTTCTGTGCCACTGTCCGCCGTCGACCGACCCCGCCACCCGCTCCCGATACCCAGCTGACCCGCGCCTTGCGACAGAGATCTCTACCTCGGGAGAAACCTATCAGCCGGGCCTATTCAAGTTGCCTATTTCGAAGCAGAAGCTCTCCACGAGCCGTGATGCGCATTTCTGGCTTTGAATTGCGGTGGATTTGGCTGACCGCGCCGAATAGAACTCTAAAAAGCACGTTGGACCGCCTACAAGGGAAGAGGGCGAAGACTCGCAGAAGCATAGTAACAGTAAGCAATTCACAGAGGTCGTCCGTAAATCTTCGAATATTCACTGCATTCGGTACTGCGACGCGCCGAATCGGTGGCTTTGGGATAAGAAGAAAGTCTTGCTGGCGAGACTAGCTTTGGGATCGACTTCGGCTTGTACGTATACAGCGACCATTAAACAACAAGCTACAGCTGTTCCGGAAATTCTTGTCCGTAGATCAAAAGTCGTGTCAAAATAAATAAATAATTCTGAAAACCGTCGTCTGCCTTTCTCTCTCTCTTTCTGCCTTGTTTTCCTCGATACCCTACTCCACACTCGTTCAGCATCTTCTATCCCCTCATACCATGGCCCGGCGAAGCACACGGCTTGCCCAACAGCCGGTCCCCGAGTCGGCGGATCCGGAATCCACCAGTCCGCCACCCACCGAAAACACGTCCGAATTTGAGCATCCCGAGCTCGGTTCTGCTGCCCAGTCGCCCTGTGTCGCAAAGCTGGACAGCGACTCGGACATTGACACCCTCGAAGACGAGATGGCGCGTCTCGCGTCGTCCGACCGTGACTACGACGGCTCAGATGGAGGCAAAGGTGTCGCCGAAGGCGTCGGCGAAGGTCTATCCCACCTGTCTGCTTGCGGGACATTGCACTGACCCTCTCTAGTAGATTCCGACGTCGAAATTGTCCAGTCCAACAAGACTGGCCTCAAAATCAAGATTCCGCGGCGTCCAGTGACCCCGTGAGTTTGGCCAGCTTCCCCAGCGGCTCGGCTGACTTTTTTTCAGAGAGAACCTTCATCCCGAGCTCCGACACGTTGTCAAAATGACCCCTGCGCGCCAGTCCACCAAACGCGTCAAGGTCGATCCTGTCGCCGCGTCGAAACCCAAAAAGTCGCGCAGAGACGACTCCGAGTCGGAGAGTGCTGGCAGCAACAGCGAGGCTGCGTTGCCGGAAACAATTCGTCTTTCTGACGTGGAGAAGACCAAGGAGAAGCGCAAGAAGAAGGCCAAAAGCAAGAAGAAGAAGGCCATCACCAAGGCCGACTCTGACGCCTCTGAGCCGGAGGTTCAGCCCCCCAAACGCAAACCCGGGCGGCCGCGCAGGTGCAGCAGCCGGTCGAGGCGCTAGAGGACGACACACCTGCCTCAGCGTCCGTCTACGCGTGTGTTCGATGGGTCGAGCAACGCCAAACGGGTCGCGGCGCCAAGTCTACAACAACGGCGGAGGTCAAGTTCGGCGAGCTTGCTGGGCCGGAGATGATCACCAGTGACTTCCCGGCCACGATCCAAGAACTGTGCGAGCTGCTGGCGGGCCCGAACATGCTCCAGATGCAGATTCCCGATGTCAGGGTCGAAGATCTCGATAAGATGTCGCTGCGCTGGTGTGTGGTCAACAGCAACACGAAGCGAAGCAGCCAATGGCTTCCTCTCAACGAGGCCGCTCTCCCGGGCCTGCGTGCTCGTGTGCCGACGCTGTCGAAGAACCCAGAGTCACTGCTCCAGATCTCGGTTGCACGACCGCGCCCCATGTCTGCTGCCGCCACTGTATGTTCTGTTTTCTGTGTGTGCCGGATATTTATTGACTATTGGCGTAGCATGGACTTCCTGTTGACATGGAGATCGTCGAGCCGGTCACGAAACTGGACTCGCTCTTTGACGGAAAGGTCTGTGTTGTCTGTTCTTCTCAAAACTTGAAATACTGAAACCTCTTCAGAAACCAGTCGACGCTATACTTGCTCCACTTTCGGAGAAGGTTTTGGCCTCGTATTCTCCAGCCAAGTCTAACCCCGACGGCACCATGGACCCCGCGGGCCCCAACCATTGCGGTGTACATTCCGATGCCTGTGGACGCGCTCCCAATGGCCTCCACTTCCAGATGACGGGACCCCGTGTCATGCTGATGGCCTCCCTGTCGATGAAGCACAAGAACGAGAACTGGTCGATGCTCCCTCTCGGTAGCCGGGGTTTCAAGCCAGAAGATGCGCGCAAGGACATCCAGCCTCACAGCTCTGCGACTCCCGACGTCTTCTCCGCTCCGACGTCGTCGCCATTTGCTTCGCCGTCGATGATGATGGGAGGTGCAATGCCCATGCTCATGAACCCGACGCTTGCGCTGCAGCAGCAGATGATGATGCAGCAGCAGATGTTCATGCAGCAGATGGCGATGCAGAATTGGATGACCGGCAGTCGCAGTCTGCCGTCGTTTGGTGGCCAAGGTGGCTCTCCGTTCACGAACCAAGCTCATATTCCTGTCCCACCGATGACACCGCAGGGCAATGCGCCATTCTCGTTCAACGGTGCCCTCTCCAACTCACCGTCCATTCCCTTTAATGACAGCATGTCGAATCCAAGCCACAACAACGCTGCGGTCTCGACAAACGTGTTTGGATTTGACTCGTCGGTAGGGAACGACGTCACTCCTGGTACTTTTGGCCCGTAGATTTGTTCTTTCCCTCGTTAGTTCTGCCTTCTCCTCCACTAATACTCCCCGCACTACCTCTTTTTCATAACTATCCTCATTACAATCCCGTTTAGTCGCACTTAATCCCTTGCTTCTACCGTATATCGCTTGCCTCAAAGACATAGATTCCTGTCCTTCACTAGGTATCTACTCGATGTAACCAGAATGGCTATACCACCCCACTGCTTTTTCTGCAGTCACCGCCTCGAAGCATGCTATGTACAGGTCCGCGACCGGCGTCTCGCTGTACTCAAACTCACGCCAGTTGCGACGCAAGTATGTCTTGACTAGAGCGGGAGATGAAAACAGATTTAGGAGGAGCAAATAACAGACGCACGACAACTGAAGCTTTCTTCAATTGGATTGAAATCGGGAGAGTATGGGGGCAGGAAGACTAATACAACACCTGACGAGATTTCAATGCCTGCGGCGGACAGAGGACAGACACAAAATTTACCAGCATCTTCACATGCTTGCTTCACAGCCTGGCTTTTGTGTATCCGGCAGTTGTCCATTATGAGGACACTGTTGTCCAGCGGGTATGGGTTCATCTGGGGAAGCTGTCGGTAAGGATTAGGGAGGGAGAGAAAGAAATACAAGCAGACGCACGACATCATTCAAGACAAAGTCAAAAAATCCCTCGCTGTTTACGGATCCTTCAACGACACGCAGTGCGATGTAGCCATCGATCGAGAGACAACGCAGGCAGGATGCTGTAGCGTTCCCCGCGAACGTGATTGAAGGCCTCTTCTGCGCGCTTTCCCTTTGCCGCGCGTCCGTAGCGACGTGCAAGCGTCCGACCATCCTTGCTGGACTCGTCCGTGAACACAAGTTGACGCGCTGTAAACGACTCGAGCACGCGATTCATCCAACGAGCCCGAAGGTCATCATCCCGCTGCGCCGCAATTCTTCGGAGAACCTTGCGGTCATATCCGATGTCCCGAATTGCGTCGCAGAGCGTAGAGATTGGTACAATTTCTGCATGCATCTTCAGGAAGTAATCGGCGATTTCGTCGAGATACAGCGTCGGGGTTTCATCTAGAAGCTGGCATAGGATGTCGAGCAGTGGCGGAGGGACAGTCCGAGGGCGGCCAACAAGATAGGACTCGCGTCTGGCCAGTGTATGCGTTTCCGTCAGCTGTCGAGCCCAACGTTCGAGACTCTTCTCAGAGACATCGAAGAGACGGACCACCGCGGCCACGTCGAGCCCGGTTTGAAGCGCAGAGAGCGAGAAGCTTGACTTCGACGCTGTGGGCCTTATAGACCATTGGCACAGGCTGCAGGAAGGGGGAGGCACACGCCAAAATGGCGGCAGAACGCAGACAACGGTTTTCAGAATTATTTATTTATTTTGACACGACTTTTGATCTACGGACAAGAATTTCCGGAACAGCTGTAACGATTGCCTAGCTGTACATCGACCTCAAAGCCTCCCTCCGGATCCTCGAGCATCAACAACTCTGCAATGTCTTTCGCTTTCGCGTCCGCGTTAGTATTTCCTGCACCTCGCCCGAGCGCAACATCCCCTGCGGTCGTTTCCTGCCCCGCAGCCGAAGAGGCTCGACAAATAAACAGCCCCGGAATCGAGACATCCTCTCTGCTGGCATTGGCAGCGTCGGCGGTGCCAACTTGAAAGAACAAATCCTTTTCGGGCCAAACGACTCGGACTTGAAGAGTTTGGAGCTGCGGGATGAACACGACCCCGCTTGTGGACCCGAACACATCTCTGAGGAAATGGAGCAAAAGAGAGAGACTAGTCATACAGAAGGTGCTATGCTATCGATACAATGAGTACTGAACTGCCTTTTATCGTTGTTCCCGCCTGCAACGACTTAACACCCAGCAGCCAACACACCAGCACACCCAACACAAAACGCCGTACACCCATGATCCAGCGCGTCCCCACATCCACCACTAGCCTTCGCAGTCCGGCGCGGCCTTAAACTCTGCGGCAGCCGCGCCTCCCTCTCGACCTCAAACCCGCCCATGCCCTTAACATCCCCCCGGGAAAGTCTCCCCAAAGCAAACGCAATATAGCCTCGCGAACGGGCGTCGAATGCGAGGAGGAGGAATGCTAGCAGGGCGATCCCGGGCCCGCCGGCTTGCACCCAGCGCGCCAACTCGACGGAGAGAAGGACACCAGTCTCTGGCGGCCCAGACGGCGCGCGGGAGGACGGCGATCCCCGTTGCGGATTGGGCGAGCGCGAAAGATGGGCCGGGAGCGGACGAGAAGAGGGCGTTAAGCGCGCGAGCGTGGAAGAGGGTGAGGATGAGGGAGCCGAGGACGAGCGGCATGAGGACGATTGGGAGCATCACGGTGCGAACGAGGAACGCGCGCCCGGGACGCGAGATGTCGCGGCGCAGCGCCTCCCTTTGGCCGGCCCAGCGCGACAGGGTGACGAGCCCGAAGACGAGTGCGACGAACGCGAACAGCGCGACCACGCCAATCGTGCAGAGGACGCTCCCGGTGCTCGTGGCTGGGATGTACACGCAGCCCACGCCCTCGAGGATGGCGAAGCGTCTGTGGCCGAGTAACGCGTTGGCGGATTGGACGAGGATGTACAGCGGGCCCGGGAGGATGCAGAGCCATAGATCGGCCTTGCTCGTTTCTAGGATGCACCGTTCGTACGCCATCGGCTCCCCGTCGCGGAAGAGGGTGATGTACTTGTAGACTTTGAGAGTGGCAGCGAAGACCGCTGCGGGGATACCGATGCAGGCAAGCATGCGGATGCGGATGGCTAGAAACGTTCCTGTCAGCGGGGAACACAGAGAATAGGGAGAGAACGACGCACAAACTTCGCAGAAAGCCCCACCAGCAGGCGTGAGATCTGCGTTGTCCGCCCAAACGATCGCGTTAATCGCCTCGTTCAGGCAAGACAGCCCGACGAGGATCATCAGCCAGCGAGCTGGGATGCGGAACTGCTCCGATACTTTGCTCGCGACAACGAAGCCGAGGATCATGAGCAAGACGGAGAAGATAGAGAAGATGGCGAAGATGGCCGTCGCGGCAGACATGGAAGCCATAGCAAGTCGAGTTTTTGGGCGAGGAATGAGTGTGGAAGACGCGTCGTCGGTGGTACCTGGCCGAGCAAGCCGTGAGGCGCTGTTGGTCGAGGGGAGATTTTGGGGAGAAGTTGGCGGCATAGGGCCTTCTTATATACCCGCGACGCGACCGCCAGCCTCAGCGTCTGTCATGTTGGTGCTTTGTTGGACCGAAGCACCCATGCCAGACGCGTCGGCTCCTGAAAGAGAAGTATGGTCGCCGAAGCCGAGAGGGCCGTGCCGTCAACGATAGACACAGTCGTCGAGTAGGTGTTGGTCGAGGACAAGAGCTGAGCTGAGTCAGCGATGCACGTGCCTCCTCTAGATCAACAGCCAACGCCAACGCCAACTCCACACCCGCACGGGCCGCCAGCGGGCAGCCCCGTCACTTCCTTCGGCCTCGGGCTTGCATCGTCAGCACTGGGGCGCGTGGGTCCCTCGTTCGCTGCTCTCGCCGAGCGCGTCCTGACGCGGCACCGTCGTGGCCGCGCGGATGGCCGTAGCCGTCGGCGCGGCTCTTTGCTTGCACTGCCCCTTGGTGTTGCGCCATGCGTTGTGCGCCGCCGTATTTCGGTGTCCGTCCAAGCTCTTCCTTTGGTGCGTCTCTCGTCATACCTCTCAGCCTCTAGGAGTCCAGCTGAATATCCCCCAGAACTTCATGACACCCAGGACACCTCCTCCGCGTCCGGCATACCCACCAGCCCTCACCCACACGTCCCTCAACCCCTGCATCGGCCGCACTCGAGGCCTCGCTGCCGCGACCATCCGCCGCGACGCAGTCTTCGGGGCACACATGCACTTCCAAATTAGGAAAGTGCCTAGCGCACCACCGCTGTCGCCATTCCTCGGCAACGCGTCGCCTGCGCACCACGCTGTGTCGCAGGACGCTCTTGGGACACTGGCCGCATGGTTTACTCGGCAGTCCGTGGTGCTGGTGGCGCTGCTCGTCTCGGCGAGTGGAGTAGTGCCGTTGTGCGACCGGTGCTAGTGCCGGGCTCGAGCCTCGACGGTATAAGAGGCGGCGGGACTGTCGGCGTGAAGAAAAATGGCGGTGAGCGTTGGGGCGGTGCTGGACGGGATTGCTCAGGCTCTTCTCGGCGCGCTCCTGCGCACCGCACCATGTCCATTGTCGGCCAGTCATTGGCTTAGACGCATCATCGCAACCTCACGCCGTACTTTCCATGTCCTCACCTTCGTCATCCAAATGCCAAAAAAATCAAGTCTCGATAAATACACGGTACACGATCGGCTCCGCCATGTACTCTCGCCACGCCTGCTGCTCCGGCGGCGTGAAAATGGCGCACATGATCTGGATGAACGCATCTATGAAGAAACCTACGGCAGCCCCGACACCAAATCCGACGATGGCACCGGCCGCGCAGCCGAGGGCGGTCACAGCCCAACCGGTGCTCGTGCCAATCACCCAACTCTCTGTGGTCTGTTTTAGCTCTTGAGTATTTCGGCAAGGGATCAAACACTCACCCACGGCCACTCCGGCAATCATACCGGCGCCGGCGGAAGCAACACTGTTGATGGCCGCCAGCGCCGCGGCTGTGGGTCCGCCATCGCAGGCTGCATCGATGACTTCGATGGTGACCAGAACGACGGCGACAACAGCCAGGCGGATGTTCCGTCCGGTCTTCGAGGTGAGCGCGTCCATGAGTTTCGTCATCTTCGTCGTGCGTCCTGCGAGCTCCAGAGCCTTCGCGTTCACAGCACCCTGGGAGTATTGGGACCTCAATTCTACGGGGAAAAGACTGGAGAATGCTGACCAGCTGGCTCTCGGTCAGGAGTGAATCAAGGCCTTGACTCGCGTGAACGCGCTGGAAGGCCTCCCTCATCACAAGCTTATGCGCCCCCTTCGCCGCAAAGATCCCATCAACCTTGAGTATCCATTGCGCGTCGTTGCGGGTTCCGACTGCCCGAAGCTCGTGCAGAATCGACTTGGTGGCTCTGGCGGTGGCAATGGCCTCCTTCATCGGCTCCGCAACCCTGAGCGCGATGGCGCTGAGGAGCAAATTCGAAGTCTTACTGCGGAGAGCTGGTGAGCGCACTATCAATGTGGATGAATCTGAAGCTTACATCGTTTCCTCGAGGTACTCCCAGCGCAACCGGGTATTCTTCATCGACTCGATGTGGGCTGGGTGGATCGCCTCCGCGATTGTTTCGAGCACGATGAGCTTGGATTTTCCCTGCTCGTCGTCCTGCACAAAGTTCGTGGATCCAGATAAACACGGATTGAATGGAGACTGACTTGCTTCGCGGCTTCAATAGACTCCTTGGTCTTCGTCGCAGAGTCAATCCACGCCTTCTTCGCCTCCTGCAAATCAAGTCAGTGTGATTTTCCCTCGCAAGAAGACACAGACCCACCTGCACGTACTCCAACGCACGAATGCGGTCTTCGGCGTCGCGCCACTGCTGTTTATCGAGCATCAACTCCTCGCGGTAGGCAAGATGCTCTGCGATCCTCTTGATTTCGGCAACATCGACATCGCGAATCGTCGGGACACAAGGGTCGTCGAGTTCGATCTCGTTGTTGGTGAGGGCTGCGACTTCGGCCATGGGTGGAGACGACTCGGCGTGCGCGGGTTCGTGGACCGTATTCACGTTCAAGTAGCCGCGACGTCTTAATGAGCCCTGACTTTATTCCGTCCCAGTTGAACCTTGATATTGGGCTCGGACGGTGCCTGGCGCCGGACCCGGTGGTCCGTTGCTCCGAGCAGCTGGAATGTCGGTGGAGTGAAGATTTGAGGTTGGCCGTAAGCATTTATCGCGCCAGCAGCGTCGGGTCAGCGGGCAACACTTGGGCAACACCTGGTTTTGCCTGGTTTTGCGGCGTCTCGTTCACTCCGGTGCTGTCAGCTTCGGGCCCTGAATGATCTCTTCGCACAATTGTTCTTCTTTGATACTGACCCCGAGCGGACAACGTTTCTTCCCATGGATTTATTCCACGCGGCTCCGCTGCTTGAGCCTGAGCTTTGCCTGAGTTGCTCCGTCCAGGGCCATCACGGATGCCAATAATTAGGTCCCGCGGAGGCAGCTTGACGTTTGACGGCTTCTAAGGCCGGAGAGCCTTACGAACGGAGCGTCACGAATTTAACCAACGGACGCGGACCAAGGCCGAGTTTCTAGGTATAAAGCTACGCTGCGTTCAAGCGGGGTCAACAGCGCAACTCTTCCCTCAATCCGAGGCTTCACCAACCAACACCATGTCGATCTTCGGTCTCGAAGTCAATCCCGCCTACTGCAAAGCCATGGCCGAGTTCCGCGACCGCCCGATCGAGTCCATCACGGAAGCGGACCTCGCGCGTGTCGCCAAGGGCCTCAAGACCAAGTACCAGGACCAGGCGGAGAAGCGTCAGGCGGAGCTCAAAGGCGACTACGGCACTGGGCCGGTGTTCTCCTCGTTCAGCTTTTCAGAATCATGCTGATCTTCGCTCCCACAGCGTGTGCAGCCTCGTTCGCATCTACAATGCGACGGGAAAACCGCTCTACCTCAAAGAATTCGTCGACTGGCGCGGCCACATCGGCAAGATGGCGGTCGAGCACGCTGTTCCCAACGGCTGCTGGACCGTTTTCATCCACACCAAGACTGCTGGCGCCGCCGTCGGGTCCGCTGCGGCAGCTATCTACCGCCGCGACGGGACTGATCAAGACTTCTTCCTCGGTGTGTCTTTTCTCTCTGGCCGGAAACAAAGGTTATATTAACGCGTCGTATAGGCTGGCAGAATCCTTGGGCCCGTGGCAACACGCAGATTTTCTGTGAGACCTTCCCGGGCGGGCACTGGTTCAACAACGTCAGCCAAGATAAGATGCTTGAATTCCTGGACAACCACAATGGGCAGAGTCACTCGCATAGCTTCAATGGATACAACGTGAGTTCTTTGCACTTTTTTTTGCTGGAGAGTGCAATTGACCAGACGTGCTTTCTAGGTGTACGCCAGTGCGGGCAACGACACTACGTCGTACATGGAATTTGTTTGCGAGAAGCAGTAGTAGGAGATCCAGAGTGTACACTTGACCCCTCAAGTTTGCTATCCGACAATTGTCTGTATGCTGCCTCTGTCCACGTCTGCATCAGTACCGAAGACGAAAGGAACCTCGAACGACGCAGACACTCACCTCCGACCGACGGGCCAAACACTCGCACCATCCGCAGGCGCCCAGCCAGCTCTCAAAGGGGTATGGGCGTCGTCTGCTGCATCCCAAAAGGCGCGTGCCTCGGGGCTGCAGCATCTTTCATGTCGTTTTTGGGCTTCGTCACCAAGCCTGCTGCCTGCAACGGCCCGGAAGGCGATCCCACCATCAACTCCAAGAAGACCAGCGCACATCCAGCGCAGTCCGGAGCACACAGAACAACTCGCGCCTCCCGTTTGCCCCGAAACACCACCCCCAGCACGTTAGCCGAAAACCCTCGCGGCGGACCACGACGCTATTGGCGTCCACCACGAGCCCGCACAACCGAATCCTCAACCAGCCGCGGCACAGCGCGCTTGTATGACATCTCGAGCGCCGCAGACGACGCTCGCCGTCGATGGGGCTGACGCGTTTGCTCTGGTCGACCTCGAAGATCCATCGTCACGTGGACAGATGCCTATCCACGGCTACGCAAAAACCGCGTCTTGGCCCCGGATTCGCGCTGGAAGGGAGCCCCGCGCCGACGAAACGCGTCGAGGATGGGTGGGGAGTAAGCCCGGCATGTGTGTGACCGGGATTGGGCCGGGATTGGCGGGGACGAAGTCGCGCAAATTCAAGGGGTGTGCGCAAAAAAAATACTCGACATTAGGTCAAAAAAGTGCCATAAGTGCTGCGACGACCCTCCCTACCCTATTTACATAAGCCACGTGACGTCCCAAAAAGGAAATTTGTTTTGATCCGCCCTCGGACAGCTCCGGCCCGGTCACCGCTCAGGCGCGGCACCGTTTCCCACTCGTCCCTTGTGCTCCGCAGCGTTGTAATGGTGTCGGCCGCCATCCTTGGTTTCATTCTGCACCCCAGCACTGGCCAATCCAGTGTCCGCTCCCTCGATATCCCCTCCGGGGCCTCCCTATCCGCCCAGGTCAGCACTAAGATGTGATTATTAGACGGCTACCGTACGGTGCTCCATGCTCACGACAGATGCCGTGGATCATGTCGGTTACCGGGTTCCAGCGCATCATCTCCTGGATCTTTATCTCGTCAATGCAGAGCTGGAATCCCGGACCGATGGGTGATATGTTGCTATCCGGACCGGGATTCGGCGAGTTCGGATAACATACGGCGAGGTTTTGACGCATTTCCTCGAGTTGCGGAAATCTCGGTGACGCGCACAGGGGTTTCGGCACGATGTGACGCTTTGTTGCGTCGAGGGAGGGAAGTCCAAGGCACCGGTGCCCTAGCTCGAGCGCTGCGGCGCCGCCGAGCTGCAGAAGCACGTACGCTTGTTGATACGCGATCTTGGAGTAACTCCGATCATGGAATGTCCCACGAATGGCGTTTCCAATCTTCTCGGTGATAGCGAAGATGCTGTCGCCTCGCTTGAGGCAGTTGCGAACAATGCTCTGCAGCCGCGGGATGTTATTCTGGCTGACGGCCAGCAGCATGCGCTTGTGCCCCTCGAGGTGACGCATACGCGTCAGGAGCTTGCGCCCCATGTTCAAACCCGACAGACGAAGACCATCGATGATAGCATTCTTCTTGTCAAGTAGAGCCGAGCTTTGCGCAGGCGTCAGGAACGCGTACGGAGTACTCGGACGGGTGCCAAAGTGATTTCGTTCGAGAATGCCCTTGATCAGGCCATTCCCGAGAAGTCTGCGGCACGGGGCGCACACGCCAGAGGCTTGCGCGGATCGGAGGCAGTTGTCGGCACGGACGGACAGCCCGTCGTGAAATTCCGGTGTCCACGGAAGCTTTTTCTTTGCGTGAAGGCCGATTGGATATGCCGTGAAGGCATTCTCTCCTCGCTCCAATGGCAGTGCTTGTCCCGGGCACCCTGTAAGTGCCTTCGGCGGCATCGGAGGTGAATTGATCTGGGTTAGATCGACGAAGGTTCGTTGAGGAGACGGCGGCACGGCAGATGTGCTGGATCCCCTGCAAGTGATAAGATAAGCGACTATTTGCGCGGCAAGCAATCCCACATACAAAAGTTCTAGCGCGCTGATAACCCTTTCGATGCGTGGCTCGAAAACTGCTGCTGGCACACTAAGGTGAGTGATACACTTCTTGATATATTTCACGAGGCCATCCAGTCCCAGTGAGCCGCGCCGCATGAGCGTCGAAAGCTCAATCGTCTCCCGCGGCCCGGACTCGCCCCACAGCAGACGCTGAAAGTCTCCATGGATGAAGTCTTCCCATGCGTCGCCATCGGGAACCATCCGTGTAGCAGGGTCCGCGGCGAACACCGCGAGTACGTCCTCCGAGCTTGCCATCGGCACCCCCTGGGGTAGCGTGGCTACGGCCGTGCGGAGCGTAGCAAGGAACAGCGGCTCTGATTCAGCCGCGGAGCTGGAATCCCCGCTGTCGACGTCCATTGGGCTTGCCGCATCTTCCTCCGCGATGGAAGGTGTCGATGCTGGCATCGGAGTGTCTTGAGGCGGCGGGTGGGAACCGGCGGAAGAGGGAGATGGCACCGGCGCGGAAGACGTCGATTGCGCCGATGGTCGAGGCCGCGGAGCAAAGAAATTGGTGAGAGCGTTTGGCTTGAGGCCTGTTCTAGCCTGGTCCGCGAGCTTCCTCGTGTGCTCGCCGGATTTTTCGTGATTTTGCGTGAAGTTGGCTAACCCGCCCTTACCGAGCGGAACGGCGCGCATGCAGACGGTGCACCATTTCTAAGACGTGTCAGAAGCATGCATTGAGTCTCGGAGGCCAAATATACCGTCTTCGGCGGAACGGCTGCCATGCGTGAAGCGAGTATGTGGTTGTGACGTGGCGTGTTGTTTGGCTCCGGACTGATCAATAAAGCTGTCACTGCCTAATTTGGTGTGCTTCCGTATCAAGCAGGCTCAAACAAACTCTCGGACAACAAAAAGAACAGTTTTGCATAGTGGTTATGGCGTGCAAGAGCTCGTTCCCAGCCACTAACAATCAAAAACCAAAAAGTGAGATAGCACCCTCCGAGACCCACCCTACCCTATGTCACAGGCGTGACTGGCTGTCTCGGGCTGATGATCCGAGCACCCCTTGCGCGAATCGCAGGTCTCGCGGCGGACGATACACCGGAGCTCGACGGGGGGCATTCGGGTGCGAAAAGCGTAGAATCGTTGGTTGCAGCATCGTATAGAGACACCTTCGACCGCATCTGTGGTCAGACGGCGACGGCGAAGTGGGTGTGGTCGTTTGAGGCAGAAACAACTGCGTCGTACGCGTGTGTGGCAGCCCCGTCGTTTGCAGAACGGACGATTTCGACCCAAGCGCAGTGTCGACGCTTGTCCCGTGCGGGTTGACCACGGCGAAGCGGAACCGCATGGTAGCCGCAGAGTCGGCGCAGACCCCACTCAGGCCCCACGATATGCCCGCGCTGCCGACCACATCCGCACCACGTCGGACGATGTTGTCGGGTCTAGGCATGCTCGCGTCTTCGAGCGGCAGATAGTCCCAACGCGGAATGGTTTTGTTTGTCAAGACGGGAAAACCAATGGTGTTGGTGTTGGTGTTGGTGGTCGTGTCCGCCGCCAACGAGTCCATAAGCCGACTGTCGGCGGCGGATGTGCGCCGGTGCGGTATGCAGCACGCATCGCGGACCCACTACAAGCGAAAGAGCATGAGCAAACGGTACACGACGAAGCAATACCACGTACCTCAGAAGTTCGCGTTATGGTGCCAACGCAGCTCAACGGACGAGTGGCCCTTCCGGGACGCGCCAATGCAACCGGCGACTGTTTCTTCGGGTGAGGACGCGGATGAGACCAGAAGCCTGCTCGTCCATCCAGCCATGCGTCGAGGATGCCGAGCTCGACGTCGGCGTCGGCGTCGCCAAGCTGCACGTATGTGATGAGAGGAAGGCAAAAGCCGAAGGTGACGACACGCACCGAGGAGGGCGAAACAACAGTGGATTGGAGGGCATGGGCATGGTGGGGGTACCAGCCGCCACCGTTGCGTTGTCTGCCGTCTGCGGGCCCATCGCCGCATGCATGGGTTAGGGCGTACCAAGACTGGCGGAGAATTAGTCTGGGGCGACTGAGGTGCGAAGACGTGAAACGCACCCTTCGCTGACAACCCCACCCACAGCTATCCCCGTTGCCTGAGCTTGGTACGACGCTCAACCACCGTGAACGAGCCCACGAGGAACGACGAACAGAGCAGCCGTTTGGCAGCGTGGATTGAAACACCGCTGGAAGTGGATTGGAGGGCATGCATGGTGGGGGTACCAGCCGCCACCGTTGCGTCGTCTGCCGGTGGAGGACCCATCGCCGCATGCATGGGTTCACGCGTACTGGCAAAGACTGCGGAGAGTAAGTCCGGACGAATGAGATGCCAAAAGGATACGAGACGCACCTTTCGCTTTGGCCTTGCTGATAACCCCACCCACAGCTATCCCCGTTGCCTAAGGCCGGTACGACGCTCAACCGCCGTGAGCGAGGGCACGAGGAACGACGATATCGTCGTCGACGAACAGAGCAGCAGTGGATTTGTCGGCCCTGGAGCATTTCCGAGTCAGCGTGGAGAAACTGCTGGCGGAAAGGGCAAGTCAACGCACCGTGAACGAGACACAGTCCGTTCTACGCCTTCTCCATCCACGAGCTTGGGATTCGGTGAGTACGAGCAGATGGTACCACGCACCGGAATCCGGATAGCCTGGCCAGATGGCAACACAACGCGTCCGTGCGCGTGCTCTTCCTTCACAGCACCCCCGGCCCAGCGACCGCCCATAAAGTTCCTACGCCGTGGCACGTTCTCTGGGTTGCGTCTGGAGAGGGCATTCAAAGTCCGAGCAACGCGGGGCGGCGGGAAAGGCTCGTATCATTCCGAGGTACATTCAGCTCGCTCGCGGAGCCACAGACTCCACGGATGGCAGTATTGGAGGAAGATGCGCGCGCGTCGGAGCGTTTGCGGCGAAGACCACACACGACTGTGGGCGTCGTAAACAAGCTTGAAAGGTGACTTGTCACTCACTGGCAGCAATGGCTACCTTTCTCCCGCCAGACCTGCTCATCCATATCTTCTTCGCGAGACCCCACTCTCAAGAACGACCCTCCGCTCCGAGTCCTGCTGTTCCACGTCTGCGCACCTCGGCATCCGACTGTAACGAAAGGGATTGAACTTGAAGCTTGAAGGCGGCCACAAAAACTTGAAGGGACGCGCAAGACATATCGACTTTCTCTTTTTCGACTCAGTCGGGTACAAAATCCTCTTGTTCTACGCACTAGTACCTCACCCATACCTGGCTACCAATCACCACCTTCCCCAACTTTGGCCTGGGCGAGTTATGCGACCACGGCCGCTCCCTCGCCCATCCGTACCAACACCCTCCTTCTCGCACCCATCTCTCGGTGTAATCCTCACGCTCAGGTGGGTCCCCAGCGCCACCGCCAACGGCGCGATACACCCACCCCAGCTGAATCTCCTCCAACCGCGGCAGGCGGCGCTCGAGCGCCAAGATCATCGCGTGCTCTTCGACAGGGTCCAAAATGGTGGGGCCCGTGAAAGAAAGTTTTGTGAGGGTTGGGGGGAGGGTGAATTCTTCTGAGATGAGGAAGTTCATGAAGATCTGCAGTAGATGCGGAGGGATGTAAGTAAGTGAAGACAGCGCATGATGCAAAGGGGACGCACCCGAAGCGCTGGGTTGTCGAGTGTTTCGACGAGAGGGAACGAGTATGGAGGAGGAGGGAACGCCCGGCCGAATGTGTCTTCTCGAAGGGTTAGTGGAAAAACAAGACTGCGGAACGTCAAGCACGTACCATACCGATATCCTGGAGCAATATCCTCGGGAAGCCCAATCGGGAGAGCGGAATCCACCTCATCTTGAAGCCTCCACCGCGGCGCCATCCACCAAAGAACACTATCATCCCCTTCCCCCGACACGACCATCTCATCATCCAGCGTCGAGAACGCCAGCACCTCAAGCTGCGGGAACCACCTCCCGATCTCCGTGAACACCTTCGGCGTCTTCCGCGGAGGGTACCGGAAGGTCGCCACATCGAGCTTGCGCAGCGGGACTGTCGCTTGCGCGAGATATGGAAAGGGCGCAACGACGCTGCGCCAGTGGATCCTCGGCGGGCCGGACAGGTCTCTCGGTAGAACTGGACCTCGTGGACGGGCCGCCCCGGGACGAGAATGTTGATGTACGGTGCAGGCGCGCGGATGGTGTGCAGCACCGGGAGGGCTGTTTTCTGGGCGGCGAGAGATTGGAGCTGGGAGCGGACGTGTGGGGTGAGTGGGGACCCGAATGCGGCTTGGAGCTCCAATACGCGGAGTGCAGGACAGAGGGCCAGCATGTCGTGTAGCTGGGTGAGGACTTCCTGCTGGAGGTCCAACGCGAGGCGGGTCAAGGCGGGGAGCGGTTGGCGCAGGGGCTCCGGGCTGAGCAGACCCGATACGCATGCGGCTGTGAGCCCCGCACACAGGAGCACCAATTCGCGCAAGAGGCTGGGATCGGGGAGGAACACTTGTGCGTTGAACGGCTCCATATTGTGCTGGCTCTCTGCGGGGAGATTCGCAATTGTGAGACGCTGGAGCGGGATGAGCTGCCCCGGATCGCCGGTATCCTCGACGAAATCGGGCGAAAGCACCAGGTCTTCGAGTTCCGGAAGCAATTTCAGCGCTCGCCGCAAGTTCGCCTTAAGATCGAGTCCGACGATCACGACGCGCTTGAGTCGCGCAAAGGCGGGCAGCGTCTTGATGTACACGTCGTCGTAGTCGGCCCGCGCAAGGTATTCCTCCACATTCCTCGAGGGGAGCGGCCGCTCCAGGCAACCGAACTTGAACGTGTACGCGCGGACTGCATTGGCAAACGGGCTCGCGGCGAGCGCTACTAGTCCGAGTTTCCGTCGCCGCAGCCGCTCTATGGCCTCAGAAAAAGCTGCCAGTGGTAGCAGTTTGAAATCCCGTCGGTCCAAGACGCGAAACCGGAGGTCGCGAGCGATGGTCGCGAAATACCGGCTCACGAGGCAGATATTGCGAAGGTCGTAGCTGCGGCAGTGCTTGAAGCATTGAAGCCACACCTCGGGCGGGATTCTGAGGCAGGGGCGCGAAAGAAACATGGAAGGAGGATGGCGGCGTTTTCCACGTTTTCTTCAAGTTATCGAGTTTGCGAGTACGAGTGAAACCGACGCGGTGGTCCAAGAGACTGTTTATTCTTGCGGGCAGCGACGTTCAATCAAGTAGATCGAGCACCGGACGCGTAGATGGAGGCAAGATGGATGACGGAGGCAAGGTTGGTATGCTCCACGTGCTCCGGGCCGTCAGTCGCTTGTCTGCCGCCTCGACCATTCTCATGCTCACCACCCAATCTCGCCTCGGACGTGGCCCGTTACCGGTGTATTTGCCTGGACTGAGTGGACTCGAGCTGCGCCAGCTTAACATGCGGCGAGTTCCCAGAATCGACACCCCCACGATATCCACCTAGTATAGTGCAGGCGTACGGAGGCAGAGCACACTGTCGAGTCCGCCAGAATACAGTACCATCGCTGGAGAATTGTAGGAGTACAGTAGCATGCTTGTTTTTGGAGAGAATGTGGTATGTGTGTACGTGTTAGGGACTTGGAAGATGAGTTTTTCAAGGAGAAGAACAACGTGTGCAGGTAGCGCTGAATATGCTGGCGTTGCCACGCAGCCGGGGTAGGTCCAGTTGGTGTATGAAAGAGGAACGAGCGCGAAGTGGGTGGTCGATAGAGGTAAGTAACGGTGCGGTTTCTGGGATTCACCACCTTGTTTTCCCGCGCTTTGTGGGGCTTCCCCACCCATAGCGAGCTCCTCGTTCTCGGATAACACCAAGAAACGCGCACAACACTCGCGCGAGGCCATTCAAGACCTTTCGCCGTATCTCGATTTCGAGCCACGAGCAGGACACAATCCGCAAGCGCGAACCAACGACCGCGCCAACTCCGTCGCCGCGGTTGTCGTTGAAGCGGACGATATGGTAGAGCCAGCGTGTGCGATATGGACCCCATCCGCCGCGTCCTCGTCGAGAAATGTCGACGATAAGCCGAAATTGCCTAATCGGGATGGCGACGATGGGGCCGACGACGAAGTTACCGAGGCGAGCAGGCACAACCGCGTAGTTCGTGTATCGTGTTCGATGATGCATCCGAGACAGTGCCGAGGGACGAGGGTGTCGGTGTGCGGTTCCGAAAAGACCACTGGCGAACGGTGAGTGGTAGGATTGGTCGCGTTTTGGCGCAACCGCCGATGCAGATTCCGGGCTCAAAGCGCGCTCCCAGATACGAGAGGACATCCGGGAATGCCCAGAACAACCGCGCATGGCGATCCAAGACCTCTCCCCGTATCTCGATTCCGACGCCCCCTCGGGACACAATCCGCAAGCACGAGCCGACGACCGCACCAACTTCGTCGTCGCGCCGCTCACTGACGAGGATGATATAGGAGAGTGCGCGTGTGCGGTATCGACCCCGTCCGCCCAGTCGTCGTCGAGATACATCGACGAAAAGGCGCAATTGCCTAATCGGGAGCGTGACGAAGTCACAGACGACAGGAAAGCGACGAGGAGGCGACGGGCGTGTGGGTTACGCAGCGCGCTTCCAGTGGGTTTCGCGGAGCAGAGAATGGAAGAGCGCGATATCGAGAAGCGCGGTGGTGGTGGCGGATAAGGTTGAGAGGAACGAAGTATCGGTCGGTGTTAACGGTCTTGCTGGCGTCCAGCCGCGACGAAAAGCGTTCCGGTCGCGACTCTGCTTCACCAGATGCCCGAGCGCGTGCCAGGAGCACCCGCAAACCGCGGAAAGAGACAAGGGACGGGGCCAGCCAGCTCGCAAAGGCGATAGTGGCCAATTGCGCATAGCCGCACTGGCATCGCTGTTCCTGCGATCTCCAGAGCAAAGCCCGAGCTCGCGACACCCTCCCCGTCCCAGGCCCACACCGCGAATCACGCAGCACACTCGCACATGTCCATCCAAGCCTCCGTTCCCGATTGCGAATCCAAGCTATCCTCGGTACGCAACGCCTGAGCGCGAGCGAGCGACCTCACCAAGTGCGTCGCCACCCTGGTCGCCAAAGCGTATAACAGGGTAGAGGTGCCGTGTGCGATATGGCGGTCATACGTGGCGTCCTCGTTGAGATACGTGGACGAAAGGCTGAGGTTGCCTAATTGGGACAGTGGTGACGACGACGATAACAACGTCGACAATGTGTGTGTGGTTCGTAGAACGATTTGACGGCCGTGTACGTGGTGAAGGGTGCAGTTGCGGCGGGCGTTGGTGCAGGGAATGGAGGGCAGGGACATGTACCATGACGGCTGTGGGTGGTAGCTGGCACCACACATCCACCGACTGGCGACGTTCGACGGGGCTTGTGGCCGACATTCGCCGACTGCCCTGCACGACCGTAAGCTCCGTGAAAGGTCGTGCGGATTGTCTGGAGCCAGTTGTGGTGGTGTAAACGGAATGGCCTCTGGTCTGCCGGGCTTGAGCTTGAAACGCCGTTTGTGCGGCTAGCGCAACGATGCCGCCGACAGCCAGACCCGCGAGCCTGAGTTGAGCAAGTCCGGGCGACGTAGCACCTGTGAAAGCCGGTCTACAACGATTCCTAGCGGAGGTGGCCGCCGCGCACCTTGAGTATATCCTTGACCGCGTAGCGAGGTCGGAGTCGGCGTGCCAGTGTTGTCTTCCACAGCCGCGGCGTCGTCAGCGTTGTCGCTTCGATTGGTTGTCGAGCAGGAGCTGGTTGCTGAAGCAGCACACGAACGGCAAAGAGCCTTTCATTCCAGTCGCAGGAGCAGTCCGAGTCTATGCGCCAGAGATTGAGGTACGGCGAAGCAGGATACGAGAACCACGCACCAACGAAGCGCTCTCAGCGCATCGAGTACGCCTCGTTCAAGCTCAGAGCCGAGGGAGCCCGTGCCAGCGACGTTTCCGGTCTGGATCCGACGGTACAGTGGCACTTTGAGCGGGGCTGTGAGACGATAATTGAGCACGCTATGCAGAAGTATCGTATACGCAAGCAGTAGACGCACCAGCATAACGGCCCGCCGGTATAGACGTATTTTGGCTCGTTCGTGGAGCAGTCGACGAGGCTGGGCTCAACGGGACTCGACGACAGTACGAGGTTCTTCATCTGGAGGGAGTGTGCTTGAAAGAGAGGGGATACATCTTAATGAACGTCCCAGGAGGCGCAACGGGAGTTGAGGCGGATAGTTGGACGACCAGCATGAGGGTGAGAGCGAAGCGGAAGCGGCGTCTGCCAACCATTTCCGTTTCGGGCGATGACGTGATGTGGGAAAGTCCGGCCCGAACGCCGTGTGGCTTATATCTCTGCGAGCGTACGTAGTCGACTCTTTTTTGTGGCCTAAGGTGGCCAATTCAGCGCATTTGTTGAGCATAGTTCTGCTGCAAAAAGAAATTCTCTCCGCTCTCCGTAAGTACCCTACAGTAACTATGGCCTGAATGCCTAGAAACTCTTGGTGGGTCAAGTTGGGTGGTCATTTTTGACAGAATTTAGCTCGATCTTACTTATGTACGTCCCAGCAAGAAAAATCAACCCGAGTAAAATCTCAACTTCACACCATACGACCTCTCCAACACCTTCGCCCGCTCCCCAAACCACGCAAACGCCGTCTCCCCCACATCCACAGCCATCTCCCCCACATCCACAGCCATACCCTCCACCCTCACAGCAAACACCTCCAGTTCCTTGGTCTCCGTAATACTCCCAGTGTGGGTCTGCGCCTCGACAGCGCGCGAAAACCGATGCCTCATCCGCGCCTCGACGAACCGGAGCACGGATCGTAACCGCGCATTGATGAATCCCTTGGCGAAGGATTCCGCCGTGGAGCGCGCGAGCTTGCCGCTTTTTTCGGCCATCGGAAAGAGGGTGTAGCGGATTGCTTGCAGGCGCGGGAGCACCATCGACCCGGGTGCGCCGGTGGGTGGCCGGGTGAGTACTTCGAGTGGGAATTCGCAGGTGGGCCGCGGCTTTTTAGCAGTGAGAGAGTCGGAGATGTACAGCACGCGCAGGGACGTGAGGTTGTTGAGTGCGTGATAGATGTTGCCTGCGGTGCGGGGTGACATGGATTCGTCCGCCTGGCGGATGTTCACGTCGTGTAGAGTTAGCTTGAGTAGATTCCGGTAGTGCATCCGGTGACGGAGGTAGTCGAATGGAAGGAATGTGTTCGGGAAGCGTAGGAGGTGGAGCTCGGTGAGAGCTGGGAAGGAGCCTTTGCGGAGGAGCTCGGCGGCGCCGGGCGTGCTGCCGTCCAGCGTAAGGCTTTGGAGCGAATGGTGGACGACAGTGAGGCCGGGAGTCTTGGGTGCAGCAGCAGCAGCAGTGCCACCCTCATCCGAGTCATGGTCGTCCTCGACCGGAGATCCCAGCGGGACGCTCCGGTCCACTAGCGCAACTTCTTCTAGATTCTTCGAGTCTTCCTGGAGGCAATAGAGCAACAAATCCAAGCGATCAGTTTTGAATCGCCGTATGTGGCGCCACGCGAGAGAGTCCGGAAGAGCAGGAACACTCGGCATTGCAAATACAGAGACGCTATCCAGCATTGATCTCCAAGAGCTGCTCCAGAGCTGGTGGGTCCAGCCACTTGGACCGCCGTTCTCGCCAGTGAGGTCGATAGCCCGCAGCAGCGGCAGATCCATGGGAAGGATGAGCATTTGACCGTCGAAGTCCTCGATTCTGAAGCTCCGAAAGCGCTGAGAGTGTTCAAGGACACTGCGCAATACTGGTAGCCACGAGATTTGCGGGTACGACCGACTCGGAAGTCCGTGGTCGGCCGTTACAGTCAGGATGATCTCCACGTCCAGAGGGTAGTTCTTCGAGAGAGAAAGGTGCCGCTCGATGCTGGCTCGATCGATAGGGGCGACGGTTAGGAAGTGGAAGGCGCTAATGACGACGGTGATCTTCGCCCAGAGGGCTGGCGTAGCGAGGATGAGGTCGTGCCATGCGCGGCAGACGAGCATGAGAGGATGATGCGCTTGCATGCCTGCGCGCCCGGCTTGTTGGGATAATGGATCTTTGGCTTCGATTCGGAGGAGATTCGTGTGTGCCTCGAAGATAGCTGTGCAGATTTCGACTGGCAAACCTGCGAAGCCGGGAAAGCCCTTGTCGGCTTTTGGTGGAGCGGATTCTGGAGATAAAGCGATGCGAGAGAATTGGAAGACGAAGTTTGAGGTTCTGCCGTGATTTCCCAGCTGAATTTCAGGCGTTTTGGAGACGAGGAGACGCACAATGATCCGGTATTTTCAGTGGCTGCTTCGGTACGAGTGGTGAGGGACGACTGCGAGCTCGACGGTAGAGGCGCAGCGGCGTGTAAGCCCCGGCGACGGTTATTTGTGCCAGCACGCTGTCGTTTCATGGCCATGGTCGTCGTTGGAAGCAAGAAGAAGAGAGGTGACGGCACGCCAAAATTGACAGATGTCTAAATCACGGTCCGTGATTTATTCACGGATGGACTTTGGGTAGGATCTACGCCTAATCGGATGTATTCTTGGCGGAAACTGACTTGACGCACCCACACTACTATGAGTAACCTAACCCTAACCAAGTCCAAAAGAGTTGAACGCCAAAATAAATTGCGTAATAAGTAAATCCCTCCACCACTGGGACTGAGACAGTCTTGATCCGGCTCGTGACTTTTCGTCACTTGCTCTCGACACCCATCTTTCATGCCACTCCGGATCCAACACCTCGACAACCGAGTCCCGCCCGAGATATGGCACCGCTGCTGGCGCCTCTGCACCATCCCAGAGCTCCAACGGCTCTGCCTAACGTGCCGCACCTTCGCTGCAATTTGCCAGCCGCTGCGCTTCAGGCGCATGTACCGACACCCTCCGCTCCGCGAGGCCCTTCTTTTGCGGGCCGTCGACGGGCACTGGCGTTCGGGGCTCAGCTGGGAAGAGCTCACAGACGACTTGCGGAGGCGCACGGCGCTGTTGGCGGACTTTGCCGCGAGCCCGTACGCGTCATCCGTCCGTTCGTGGTGCTTCAGCCGCGTCCGGATGGTCGACGCGCGCGACGAGACGGAGCCTGAGCTCGCCCACGCGTTGTTCGACGCGTGGCTCGAGTCTGTCGCGGTTTTCTTGGCCTCGCTGGGGTCGTTCCGCAGGTTGCAGCAGCTCACGTTGTTGGGGCTGGATTTCGATAGTCCGACGTGGAACGCGCTGGCAACGCTCGACGAGCTTGAAGAGCTCAAGTTCTCGTCTCCCTTGATGGATGTGAACCCCGGAGAACCCCTTCGACTGAAGAGAATTGAAGTCGTTCAGTGGTACAAGCGCGGGACGGACTACGAGCCGCAAGAACGCGAGGAGGGGGTCAACGAGTTGCATATGGCTTCTCCGGCGACATTGACCCACTTTTCTGGCGCGTTGTCCCGTCATAGTCACTCTATCCTGTTGGCATTTGTCGTCGACGGACTCGCTCTCGCGCAGCTCACCACCCTCTGCGTCAATTTTAACGTCAATCCGAGCCAGCTGGCGCTGCTCGGGAACATCCTTCCGCTGTGTCCCGCACTGGAGACTCTCGATCTTCGATACGGGACCAGGACCCCGAGGGACTTCACGCCAGTCGACTATCCCGCGACGCTCCGCAAGCTCTCTGCAGCGACCATCCCAAAGCTACACACCCTTGTCGCCCCGCCTGCCCTCGTAGAAGTGTTCGTGGCTGGTCGTCCGCTACGCAGCATCACGCTTACCGGAGAGCCCTCCCACGAGCACTGGGAGCAACTGAAGCCGATCCTCAAGCAAATTTCGCAGTCATCGACGACCATCGCCACGCTCCATATCGAGCACTCACTCTCCCCAAAAAAGACACCCGAAGTCCTGCGCACCGTAACCCGCTACTTCCCGAAATTGCGCGAGTTGATGCTGTCGTTTTCCGAGCGGCCAGACTACGAAGTGCTCTGTGTGGACCTCACGGAAAGCGAGGACGAGGCTTGTGTGTCTGCGGAACGGCGCCGGAAACCACTCCCTGTTGCGCAGGTCGGCCCGGGCGATGAACTGCCTGGGTATCTCTACGGTGCGTCGAGTCGCTTGTATCGTGTCGTCGAGTTTGAATACTTAGTTCTGTTTGCTAGTCTCGACTGGACGAGTCGCTCCTCCGCCAACGTTCTCACAACCCGACGTAGAGTCCGAGGTAATTATCTCCCATCTTCTTCCCCGTCGTTTCTTGCGGTAAACCCGTTCGTTATCCAGAGTGCATCCCGAGCCCTCTACCACATCCTCCAAGCCCAACACCTCGACTTACCGCCCACCCTCGAGTCTCTCCACCTCACAGCCAACCATAAAGACCACAGGCAATACACAGTCGCAGCGGAGCATGCGCTTCTGCTCCGGCTCGAAAAAAACCTTCCGCAGATCCACGAGTTTTCGCTCTCCGGGAAGCCGCAGTGGACTAGAGATCATCATTTGTGGACTCGCCGTGAAACGGTGCGCAATGACCCAGACGCCGATGCAGGCGATTCGGATTCGGATGGTCGTGGGCCAGAGGCCTCGGACCGTTCCTTCGAAAAGATCCTAAAATACACCGTTGTATCTCAAGTCTGGAAGGCTGACGGGACGCGTATCGAGACGGAGACACCATCCACTCATGATCACGTGCGTATCTAGGTACTTACACCTCGACGCTTCGCTGCTACGCATACAAAAAAACTAGTAGTAACACCGGGCTTAACGCTCTTTTAATGATTAGAAAATTATATAAACGAATGCGTGTGTCCATGGGGCAAACCAATGACAATGACAACGACAATGACAATGAAAATGAAAAAAAAGTCCGACAAATAAAATCACGGAAGCCTCGACGCCATCCAGTCGTCCGCCGAGCTGACCCGACTATCCAGCGTCACCGGGGACACCCCGTCCGAGTTTGACCTCGTGGGCGTCTGCTGCGTCTGGCGGTGTTTGCCCGTATCCAGGGCGATCCCCTCGTTGGCGTTGCCGCTCCCGACACCCGGGGGTACAGCGGGGTAATGCTCGTCATCCTCCCCGCTGTACGCGTACGCCTGCGGTACCGCGCCAGACGCGCGCGAGTAGACGGACGACACGGTCCGTGAGGAACCGGTGGAATGTCGGGGGTACAGCCCTGGACCTGTCGCGGCCTTCTCCCCGTTCCCGGTCCCGTTTTCGTCTGAGAACTCGACGGCGGTGTTGGGCGTCGGCGGGACCACGCCGATGGCAGGCTGCGGTATCGGGGTCGGGTCGACCTCTGCGTAATGCGTTTGCCGCCAAGCGGCGTCCCCGCCAAAGGGCGCGACGTTCGGGAGGTCGTTGCCCGCGTCGTATGCGTAGCCGGCATTGTTCGGGGTACCAAACGCGGATTGCCCGCGGAGGGTGGTATAATGCGGCGTGCGTGCGTTGCTGCTCGAAGCAGCCGCAGCCGCGCCAGCACCAACACCAACAGCACCAGCACCGACCCCAGCCCAACCCCGCCCCACTCCCCGGCGCAGTCCCCGGCGTCCCCGGCTGCATCAACCACCCCTGCGGCGTCGAATCGCGCTTGAAGCTCGGCGTGGGGTTATCGTTGTCCCGGTAGCCGCCCCCGTCATCCATGAGGAACTGATCACTCCGCTCCCGCCTGCGCTGTTTTCGGCGCAAGTAAACGCAAAGGGCGAGCCCGCCAAGGAGCAGGGCACCGCCGACGGAGCCGACGACGGCGCCGATGAGGACGTGGTTCGAGGAGGAGGTGGATGAGGTGGAGGTGTCGTTTGAGGATGAGGAGGATGCGGAAGATGGGGCGGGGAGGGCGCTGAGGGGGTTTGCGGTTATGGGTGCGGATCGGGTCTGTGGAAAGCAGGTCTGGGTTAGAGTCCGGTGGAGAGAGACGTGGGTGGGACGACGACGCACCTGCGAGGTTGTGGTCCCTGACAGACCCGTCGAGCTCGAGCTCCTTACGGAGGAAGACACCCGAGCCGAAGAAGAGCTCGCAGCGGCGCTAGACGACGCTCTCGCTGAAGAGGACGGGGAGGGAGACGGGCTCGCTGCTGGAGCGCTGGACGAATGTGCGGGGGACGAAGAACTCCTGAAGAAAAAGGAGCGAACGTCAGTGGGACGACAGCGGAGCGGACGCATTTTCACGCACGAAGGTGGTACTGAAGACGACGACCCTCCCGCGCTTGAACTCGCACTATTCGAGTTGGACTGAGGGAGCGGGAAACCTCGTCAACGGAAATACTCCACAAAACGGCCGACGACGTACCACCATAGCTGTAATCCCTCAGGACGGGTTGCTGGCAAACGGCTGGAGCACTAGCGGAGGGAGGGCGGGGCGGTACCGCGGTGGCGCCTGTTTCTTCGGGTGCGGCGAGACGAAACGAGACGAAACAAGCGGGAAGACGGCCAACACTGCCCTACTCCGTCGCCCCGCCTATATATATGCTGGATTAGCGCGTGGGCGTGGCGGGACGACAGCGAGTCGCATGTCGAAATCAATCACCGGACATTCGTTTTTGTATTGGCCCCCGGCGCCAGGCCGACGGCGGCATAGCGGCGATTTGGTGTCGGGATTCGAAGGCGGAGGCGTTCCTGTTCGAACGCCACTGCGTTTTCTGCAGACGGTTGGGCTCAAGTGAGCCTACTGGATGCTAAGATGGCCTTAGATTTGGAAGGCTAAGCAAGCGTTGTGAAGGCGTGATGTTTCAGCTACCGGTCACTAAGAAGCAGCCGAGCGGAGAGAAGAAAGCTAAAGATGCGCGAAGCCGGGGGTTGTGCCTTGTCCGGCCGAAGACCGACGCAAGGGACAATCCGAGAACCATATCCTCTGCCTGTCATTGTACAGACAACGCGTGCCTGCCTTCTCGAATCGATTTGCGGAGGGATCGCGCACATAGCGGATGTGCTGTGTGGTGGACGGGGAACGAAAGCTACATGCTCGTGTTGGACAATCCCATTCGCACCCAAGAATATCGCGGCGACATGCCGATCTTATCTACTTTGTTGTACTTTGTTTGGATCGGAGGCTTCAGAATACGATTCACGTGGTTTCTTCCTCCTCGGAAACGCTGAAAGCCGACGTGAATACACAAGGGAGAGTTGCGAACACAAGCGGCATACCTCGTGGCACTCGAACCCCATCTCTTCCGAGTCCTCTTCGACATGCATCGACAAGGAGGCCCGGGTCCTAGCTCAGACGTCGACGACCGTCAAACTCGGGGCTCGACAACAGGTTCGTCGACGCCGCTCAACGGGGCGACATTGCTGGTAGTCTGCCTCCCGCAGCGCACTGTTCGACACGGGCAGGCAGGCAGCCACTGCCAGTGCGGCACTGCACCGGTGGCACCCCATCTCGACCGCTGGCAAGGACAGCGCCGTCACCGGATCTCCCAGCTGGAGCGCCCCAGTGCCGGGTTGTCGGCGTCACGTAGACGACAGCGCAATGTCGTCGAGGGTGGGCGTCGGGCAGAATGAGCCTGAGGCCGGCCTGAGCAACGAAGCGCAGCGGGTATTGCACCAGCGGACGTTTGGCAGGGGGTTTTGTGGTTCTGGAACGACGGCGCCAGTTGATGAGCTCGCTGGATATGGCGCTGGCGCCGACTCTGAATCGTGCCAGTGTCGGATGTGTGGCTAGGAAGCAGAATGCGTGAAGGTCTGCCAGGAGCCGTCGAGAGTAGACATTGTCGTTCCAGGGAGAAATGGGTGTACAGTCTGAGTGTTTGCGTTAGCAAGTTCAGCAAGATGAAGAGCAGAAAACGCACCTAGTCCGAGTCGTCTTCGCAACGAATACCTTGCGGAAACGGATCCGCGCGGTCGTAGGCAAACCGGCACCCCCAGCGCCAGCCGAATAGCTGGCGATGTTCGTGTCTTCTCGCGTGCGAACCAAGGATGGCGGCGGCGCCGCACGTCGCAGTTGCTGGGATGCGACAGTCGGGAAGGGCATCCCAGTCGACTTTGGTGTCCGGTGCCAAGTTTCACGGGCAGAACCGCCACCCGATTCCGAGCTCGCACGCATGGGACCTTGACCGCGGAATCTTGGGACTCTGCTTAGTGCATAGAACGACTTCCGAGAGGCTTGGAAAACGCACCATCTTGCGATTGTCGCTCGTGAAGTGCCACCATCGCATTGTTTTCCCTCCTCTGCCTTTCTTTCGTATGCGAAGCGACCCGAGTCATCGAGAGACGGGCAGTTATCTGGCGATAGTGCCGCTGAGAGAGGGAAAGCGGCGGCGGCGTAGTGGCTCGATACGCGAGATGAGGGTGTCGGTCAACAAGATGCGGTATCACGCGATCCGGACAGCTTCGTCCCGACCCTCACCTCGTTTGTTGCTCAGCACTTTGGCGGCCCCTTGCCTCTCTCTCACCCAGACACTCGGAATCAGCGCCGCATCGGAGATATGCCCGACTCGCCGCCGCAAGCGGCCAGATACGCCCACGCTCCCGAGAGCTGACGATATCTTACACCATGGGGTTCGGACATCCTTCGCGAAGCCCCCACTGCCAAGGTCCGCTTTGTGTGGGCTTGTGGAGTCTTTGGAGCTCTATGAAGTCATCCGGACCGAAGTTCTACAGCACTTTACCGCGATGATAAAAACGCGTCCCGTCGACTCCCAGCACCAACACTTCTACCCCACCTCTTCCTCCTTCTACGAACCCCGCCATGTCCGTGTCGGGCAAAGAAGGCTTCAGCGAAAAGGCCGAGACGAGCCACGTCGAGCACGCCTCGCACCCCACGGGCACTGGCACTGCTAATCCGTCTTTAGAAGGCCTGACGTATGTGGATTATCTCTTATTTTCTTTTTGTTAACCCTCAATCGTCAGTGCCGCCAACCGCAAGCTCGATAACCCACTGCGTGGTATCCCGCGCGACCAACTGCTGAGCGACGTCGAGGTGTTTGCGGAGGAGAACGGGCTGAAGGATATCTTGCCCGAGTTGCGCAAGGGAGCCTTGATAGCGCAGAATCCGGGTGGTGTGTGTCGTCGTATCCGCCCGATTTGATCCTGACTGGATCGTACAGCGTTCGAGGGCATCGACCTACTGACGGAGGACGACAAATACCACATCCGAAGGGAGACCACACATCGGTATTCGCAGACGCCCGCGCTTTACTTCGTGCGTTGTCGCGCTCTTTCAAGCTGTTATGCTTATATGGCCCTAGATGGTGGTAATGTCGTCCCTTGCAGCCGCCGTCCAGGGTATGGACGAGGCCGTCATAAATGGTGCCCAAATCATCTATCCGTCGCAATTCGGTATCGGGAGTACAAGTCGTGCGTGTCGCCGCTCTCATATATCGTGTTCTTCCGCTCATTATTCTCGCAGAACATGACTCGTGGCTCGTCGGACTCGTGAATTCCGCACCGTACCTATGTTGCTGTATGGTCAGCTGCTGGCTGACGGACCCCCTGAACAAGGCTTTGGGACGCAAGAAGACTATCTTCGTAACCTGCCTCATCAGTTTCCTCTCCTGCATATGGAGCTCCTTCACCAATACCTGGTGGCATCTCTTCCTTGCACGATTCTTCCTGTGTGTTTCCTTGTTCTCTTGTGTAAACCTTATACTCACCGGCATTTAGCGGTTTCGGTATCGGGCCTAAATCCGCGACCGTCCCCATCTACAGCGCCGAATGCGCGCCTGCCTCGATTCGCGGCTCCCTCGTCATGATGTGGCAAATGTGGACCGCGTTCGGTATCATGTTTGGCGACCTCATCGACGTTGCGTTCTATTTCATCCCCGACCGCCCGCACGTCACCGGCCTCAACTGGCGCCTGATGCTGGGCTCGGCGGGCATCCCCGCACTCATCGTATGCTGCCAAGTCATGTTCGCGCCGGAGAGCCCGCGGTGGCTCCTTGGCCGTGGCCGGTACCGCGATGCGTACAACGAGCTGCGCAGGTTGCGCTTCAGCGAGCTCCAGGCTGCCCGGGATTTGTACTACATCCACGTCACTCTCGAGGCGGAGAGGGAGATTGCGCGAGGACGCAACCGGCTGGTGGAGTTGTTCACGATCCCGAGGAACCGCAACGCGGCGTTGGCCGCTTTCATCGTCATGTTTGGACAGCAAGTTCGTGCCCCAATTCGTCCCCTTCGCTTCTGCTAACACTCCTTGTAGTTCTGCGGCGTCAACGTCATCGCGTACTACTCGAGCACCGTCTTCTTCGAGTCGGGCTTCAGCCGCATCTCGTCGCTCCTCTCCTCCTTCGGCTTCGGCCTCATCAACTTCCTCTTCGCCATCCCAGCGATCTTCACCATCGACACCTACGGGCGACGAAACCTCCTGCTCTTCACGTTCCCGTGGATGGCCGTCTTCCTGCTCATCACGGGCTTCTCGTTCTGGAGCACCAACCCCAAAGGGCTCGTCGCGGGCGTGTCGCTGGGGATCTACCTCTACGGCATGGCTTACTCGCCCGGCGAGGGCCCGGTGCCTTTCACCTACTCGGCCGAGGCGTTCCCGCTGTACCTGCGCGAGCTGGGGATGAGCTTCGCGACGGCGACGTGCTGGTTCTTCAACTTTGTGCTCGCGATCACGTTCCCGAGTCTGCTGGCCGCGTTTAAACCGCAGGGTGCGTTTGGGTTCTATGCGGCTTGGTGCTGGTGCGTTCAAGGTGTTTTCTTCATGCCTCTTTCGTCGCTGACGCGTTTGGCGCAGTATCCTCTGGGTCCTCATCCTACTCTTCGTGCGCGAGACCAAAGGCCGTACGCTCGAAGAGCTCGACTACGTGTTTTCGATCCCGCTCAAGACGCATGCGGCGTACGGGCTCAAGCAGATTCCGTACGGGATCCAAAAGTTTTTGTTCAGGCGCAAGGTCAAGGCGCCGAAGCTGTACATCGATGTCGATGATGGTGAGGATGAGGAGCCGGTGGGGAGGCAGGATGTCAAGGGGCTTGATTTGGCGGGAAGGGAAGCGGTGTAGGTGAAGAAGTGTAAGCGAAGAAGAAATGAATCAAGAAAAGAGGACGATTGTATTTGTATAATTTGTATATGCTCAAGACTTTTTTGTACAAACTCAACTAATGTAGAAGCTAATCTAATACGTAGTATTTATCTATTCTGCTGTACGCATGTACTGTACAGAGAGGATGAATGTACTGTCATTCTCGAGCTTGGGACCTCTCCTATTGTGGCAATTCGCGGTCGTTGTATTGTTTGCTCGAGCTTCTTTCCTCCGGGTCTTCCGAGTCTTTCCAGAGTCTTTTAATTACCTTGCTTTGCCAAGGTCCCCCCCGGTCGATATTACATCACAAACAAGTGCATCTGTGGGTGTATCGCCACTCGGCTTCGGCTCATTCTCTGGTCTATTGAGTCGTGATGGGAATTGGATGACGCGTCGACACGTGCCTCGTGGCTTGCCTTCTTTCTCGGATTATCTTTCCCACCACCCACCGCCTCCTACCAGAATCTACTTCTTGTGCTCGTATCTGTTTTCTCGGCGAGGGCGCGCACGCATTCCGCACTGTTTATCACTCGAACTCCGGCGGTTTTACTTTGCTTTGCCAATGCCAAGGTCCCCCTCCCACAAAATTTGCAGACAAAATTTGCGAGAAAACTTGACAGCCTGTGGGTGACACCGGGTGTGAGTTACCGCCGCTCCGGGCCACTTCCGGGCCGTTATTGTTGCCGAGACTCCTCGGCCCGCAAATCACTCGGGAAGGGCATGGCTGGTGGCTGGTGGACCGCGGTTTTGACCCCCCAATTTTCCCGGCCGCGTTTTCACGGCGGCTCTGGCTTTCAAGTCTCAACCCCTTCGCGTCTTTGGCCCTGATGTGATTACTGTATCCCGCCCATAAAGTCAAAGTGTGTCTACGATGTCGAATGATAGAATCAACCAGCCGCTGATACTGTGTGGACACTGTGGCACCGCGGCGGCAGGCCGGACCATACTAAGGCTGGGCGCCGCCGCGGCGCTGGTGGACAACCTGGATTATCTGAGCCGCCGCAGCGTGCGGGGCCACTGCGGGCGCGCCAATTCGGCACCGAGTTCAAAGAATATACACCGCCGCGGCCGGGCAACCCTCGGAGTTTGAAGACCACCGGCCGCGGTGACTGGAATGACGCTTCAAGGTTTTCCCCAATGACTAGGTAGGTTGGCCCTCAAGTACTGTATGCGCATAAATATTAATTGCCTGCTCTTTCAACAAAGTGGGCCGCAAAGCAAGGTCTATGCCGCCGACAGGCTGGCCTTTAATTTCTATGTACCCATTTTGATTCGCGCTTCAAGGATTCGCGGCGGAGCGCGCTACAGTCTCGAAATACATACATGAATCTAGATCTTTGCTCTACTTTCTCCGCGTACTTATACTTGAGTATTTTTGAGGCTTTCCTTCACGTCTCTTCCTCCGGAGTCGGTCTAGGCTCCACCCAATACCTCTCCTCCCGCCAATCCGCATCTCTGGAAACGAACCACGAGTCCTCCTCCTCGTCAACTTGTACCGCACCGCCAAATGTTGTGCGCACAAGGCCCAGTAAATTGTTGACAGTGGCATTGTCTGGATCCTCCCATAACACTCGGATCCGTGCGAGGCTGCGTTGGCATCGGGAGCGTTGGATGAGGGACTGGAGCCACTGGAGCCTCACAGAGTCGATGTCGGAGCGAGGACCGAGGAGCGGATGGCATACTGCGATGTTGCGCAGCGACGGGAGGACGAACGGGGCGAGCCAGTCTGAGTCGGGAATTCGATGATAGTTCAGGTCGATAAGAAGGGTTTCGAGCGCGGGCAGCTCGATCGTCGTGGGGACACGGCTTAGAACGGCGCTGTCGCCCACGTCGCGGAGGTACAGTTTACAGTGCACCAGCGCCTTAGCCGTGCTCAGGACGGCCATGCAGTCTGCGAGATCGGTGTTGAGGAGGGCTAGCACGGTGAGCTGCGGCCACGGGAGGGAGTCGAGTCTGTACCCGATGTTCCAGAGGCATACGGCGCGCAGCCGGGTGGCGTCGTGGAGGACGATGTTGGAGCGCAGCGAAGGAGGCTGCCACGTTGCGCTGAGGGTGAGCTCGACAAGCGTAGGGGCTGCGCCGCTGACGCGGGGAATCCACTGTTCGTCGATCTTCCAATGGACGAACTCCCAGCGCGCGCGGTGCAACAGAGAAACCTCGAATAGGCGGTCGTGCCACTGGGCGAAGGAGCCGAGAGATTCGGCTTCGACATGGATCGAGAGAGGAGCGGCACCGGATCGGGAGAGCCATTCCTCTGCGGTGAGTACGGTGCTGCGGCGCGGTTTTTCGATCTGGATGCAGCGCCAGAGAGCGGGGCTCGAGAGGGCGACGTCGCGCCAGAGACGACAGACTTTGAGGAGGTGTTTTGGCGAGTCGGGGCCGCCGAGTGGGGGGCAGTCGGGGTAGGGAGGGAGATATTGGATGAAGATCTCTGCGAGAAGTTCCGGGAGGAGGAGAGCGGGGTGCGGTTCGTGTTTTGGGTCCAGATGAAGGTGCTCCAGTTCAAGTGTAAGAGCGTCGTCGGAATTGGTTGGGGATCCGGGATTCCCGCTGCTAGACATGCGCGAACTATGTTTACCGGAGAGATGTGCGAGATGAAGATGATGGTTCGTGAAGAGGTTAATTATTACCAAAACTTTTGTGATCAGTACAATTTTGTCGAATCTTCCCAAATCAGTACTGATTCCGTAAAATACGAACCCCGGATCACCGGGGGCTGTGCTCCCACGTCTTCCTCCACCCGTCATGGGCTTGGTCGACGAGCTGGTAGGCAACGTCCTACGCGCAGCCAGGCATTCTTTCTTCCGTTTTCCACGCGTTCTCTCCCGCTGATCATCTAGTTTCAGCTCGGCGCTATTCCGCTCTGCTGTCGAGACGCCCGTCCTCGGCCTTCTGGTCCGCTATCGCGCCAATTACACCCCGAGGGGCGGGCAACTACTCGAAGACGGGCATGCGCAGAGGAGGGCGCGCGACGAGCCCGGGACGCCGGCGTCGTTCTGGAGAGTGTTTGTGCGGACGCGGCAGGTGGAGGTGCGTGCCAGTGTCCCGTTAAACAATCCTTGTCCTCATTCTCGGCGGCGGAAGGGCTGGTTAGGGCTCTACAAAGGCTTCTGTGCGCTCTCCCTCACTCGTCTCTTGGTATCGTCTTCTGACCGAGCTATTCCAGTCCCGGTGGCTCTCACTTCGCTTCTCATTCCGCTCGCGCAATATCCCGCCACGCATCTCGTCGTATTACTGGAGCCATCGTCGCGCGGCCTGGGGGCCGATGAGACTGAGCCGTCTGTCGCGGCACTAGCGCGTTACATCCTCGGTGCGTTAAAAAACGCGTATTTCGTTGCATTAGCATGCTAATCCTGTAGCTAGCTTTGCTCTTAATCAGCCCGCTTCTCTCCGCACTACTGCTCCTCCCTATGCAAGTACTGGTCTATCGGTGAGTTTTCCTACAATTCGATTGCCGCAGTAACAAACTTTTCATAGTGCAATGACAACACCCGCACCACATCCCCTTCCTCGCGCCAAAAACCGCATTACACACTCTCCTCTCTCCCTCCGAGCGCCGCCGCCCGTACCTCCTCTACCTCTCCTCCGGCCTAGCCGCATCGAACACCGCTCTCGTGCTATGCGCCGCGCTGATCTCACTACCCGCCTACCTCGTCGTCGCGCTGCTCGTGGACACCCGCGGCCGCGCCCGCCTCGCCGATACGCTGCGAGACCATCTGGCGCTGCTGCTCGTGCTCCTCGCGGCTGCAGTGTTGGTCTCGGTGCTGGTGATGACGCCGCTAAGGCTGGCGCGTGTGAGGTTGGCGCTACAGCGGCATCACGGGGGCTGTCGAGGGTTCGAAACTTTCGAGTCCGGAGCGGTCCCATGCGGCCCTGAATCCCATGAACTCACTGGCAGTCGCCCTGCGCTCCGCCCCAGAAAACGGAGACTTGCACCAACCGTACAGTTCCCTCGTAGACTGTCTCCGTACGATCATCGTAGAAGAAGGGAGGAGCGTTCTATGGCGCGGGTGGTGGGCCGTGCTCTTGCAGATGCTGCTCTTCCCGACGACCACTGCGCTGTCAAATAATCTGGGCTTGTTCACGGTGTTATGGTGATTGCTAGTGTGGTCATTGGAAATTTAGACACCATTTACGACGAGTCCAGAGCTGGAACGAAGTTAAGATTCGGGCCGAGGGCCGAACGCACCTAATGTGCATGCTCATCCCCGCTTCTTAGAGGGGAAAGTAGGTGCTACTTTCCCCTCTAAGAAGCGGGGATGAGCGTCTTGCCGCATGGTTTCTTATGCTTTGAGCTGGTTAGTGGACATCGTTAGTAGACTGGGGGGCGGAATGGCGCTAAGTCGCTGGATGTTAGTGGATGGGGTCGGGGAGGGGTAAACAAACGAAATGTTAGTGGATGGGGGTCGAGGAGAGGGTAGTTAGGAATAGTAGTTAGTGGACGAAATCGAGGAGGTGTTGTCTTCCCTTTGATCTAGGTTGGATGTTCATCAATGTTTGATGGAACCTATCAAAACACTGGCTTCAACCCAGCCGTTCATGTTAGTGCCGTCCCCGGCATGATGGGGTATCAAAATACATCAAAGTTGCGCTTCGCCTTTCTATACATCTGGCTGCAAACCCCACCTCATTGGCTACAGTGATTATGGAGATACAGATTAATTAACATTTTGATCAAATATCAAAAATACTTCATGGCATACTGGATGGCCGGTATATAGTATCATCATATGTTGAGTGTCTACAGGGGTGGTGGACAGCTGGCCACTGACTCCGTCCACTAACAATGCCTGGATGCGACCAGTACCCAAGGCGCGGCCGTCCACTAACTCCGTCCACTAACACGTACAAGTGTTAGTGGACGGAGTTAGTGGACACTCTTAGCGGCTTGATGCCCAACAGGAATCTACATAATAAATTCTTCATTGATCATCTCCACATCTTCAGTAATGGCTAGGACAGACTCGAACTCCTGTCCAGTCTCAGCCTCATCATCCTGATCCTCCAGGTCACCTGCTCCCCCATCATCACCTCCTTGCCTAGCCTCCTCCACTGCAGAGTTCTGCATGGCCACCTCAATATCCTGCTCCTCCATTTCCGGGGGTCTCGGAGGGTCCATTACGGCCCTTCGGATACCGCAGACCGCCACCCCGGGCTCGATGGAGCCAGTAAAGCCCTCCAGGAGGCTCAGTTTCCTGAGTCTTTCTTGGTGGATCCCATAGAAGCGGCCCTGAAGCATCCGGTACTTCCTAACCTGCAGCGCCCACGCCGGCTTCCCCTCGGCCTCCAGCCGGAGCTCATGGTGGACGAGAAAGTGGTGCTCGTCCTGCATCCAGGTCACGAACTGCTTGATCTCCACATTCAAGCGTGTTCGTTCCTCCTCGGCCCTCAGGAGCCTGAAGTGGAGGTCCATGGCAGCCCGAGAACCGGGCTGGGCCCAGTCAGCATCCCGGATATCCTCCCGTGCAAGACGGAGCAGGTCGAAGTCTTGGACCACGCCCATGTCGCCAACCTCTTCCCAGCTCAAGTTGGGGTGGCCCTCACCAAGCTCGTCCGCAGCCGTGTTGTAGTCGTCCAGGGCATTTCAAAGGGCTTTGGACCCAGCTGCAATAGCCTTCACTATATGCTGTCTCATGTTGTAACCTGAACGGAGAGGTTACATATCTCGCTTTGCTGGACGGTGTCCACTAACACCGTCCACTAACGGCGCCCACTAACATCTCCTCGTTAGCGATGTTAGTGGGCGCCGTTAGTGGACGGCGTTAGTGGACATCATGGATAATACACTCACCCGTCTCTGCCATGTGTGCCTTTGAGAGCTGCAGCAGGCGAGATACCACACTTGACTGTAGCTTGTCCAAGGCCTTCCGGAAGCGACGGGCCTCCAAATCCTCAACCACTGTCGCACATCTATCCCGTCGTGCCAGGGCTCTCCGCCTTGCCGCCTCCTGCTTCTGGTGTTTCTTCATCCCCTCCTGGTACCCTGGCCGGCCGGGGGGAGGGACATAATGGATCTCCTCGGATTGAATGGTTTGGAGCTTTCCACTAGTGCAGCATTAATTGGGCCCTTTACTGTGAGAGAAAACTTACTCAGCATCGTAGAAGTCCACTAACTTCTGATAGTACTCCATCTTCAACGTCTCCTCCGGGGGCTCATGAGAGAGCTTCTCCAGGGCGGACTTCTCTTGAGAAAGCCACTCTTCGAACACAGAGCGATCTGGGATACTCTTCGCCTCCATGTACTTGATCAAGTCTTCTTCTTGGTCCAGGACTTCAAGCGCTCGACGATACTTGCTTTGAAACAGAGATGCTGAGTGTAATAAGGAGCTGTGCCCCAAGGATCCCAGGGCCCACTCACTGATGTTGGCCAGAGCGTCGAAGTTGTCTGCGTGGGCGAAGTACTCGACAATGTCCTGCTGACGGTGGAAGGTGGAGGCATGTCGGGTGGTTCCGGCCAAGGCATTAGACTTGGAGAAAATGTTCTCGGCGTTCTCGGAAGGTTCGAGGCCATGGCCCTCTTTGTAGATGGGCATGTTGAGGATTTGACAGAGTCGACGGTGGCCAGTGCCATGAAAGGCCCCGACAATTGCCTCAAAGCCATACTTGTGGGCCAGGGGGGCGACGAGAGGATGAGTATAAACCCACTCCTCGAATTTGCATCCAATATCGTAGCCGAGTCTAAACTTTCCGAGGACAGAGAGGAGGTGATTGGTGGCGGCAAGGCCGTATTTGGCACTGATGTTAGTGGACAGGTGTTAGTGGACAGGTGTTAGTGGACATCAGGGGGGGACGCACAGCTCCCCGCTCTGGATCATGTCGCAGATAACCAGACAGATGCTGTGGCGGCAAAAGGCGGCAAAGATTCCCGTCTCCTTGTAGACACTCCTGGCCAGCTTGACTACGTGCTCCTGAGAAGGACGTCAGTGACATGCAGTTAGTGGACAAGGTTAGTGGACAAGGTTAGTGGACGGGAGTTAGTAGTTGTGGACTTGGTAGTTCGCACCGTACCTTCATGTTGTGCCATCCTTCTCCACACCCGTTGTCCTTGCCCGTGTACCTCGGATCAGGAATAAAATCCCGGACCGCCTGCTCGACCTCTGCACTATCCTTGGCAAAGCGATTGACATACTCGGGTAGAAGGTAGTAGTCCCGGGGTGGAACTCGAGTATCGAGCGCCTCCGTAGAGGGCCCGACCACCTTCTGCCCATCCTCGGTGGTATGGTGCTCCCTCCTCTCCATACGTTTGAGCCCGTTGTTGCCGTCCTCCGTGGCAAGGAATGGTGGGTTTAGAACCGGCTGCCCCACCACCTTGTAAAAGCAGGCGGGGCACCCGTTCTTCAACCGCCAATTGGGAATGTTGCGGTTGAGGTCCTTCAGCAGCCCGAGTCGGATGACCTCTTTTGCACGTAGAAACAGGTCATACGCGGTAGAGAACTGCACTTGGAGGTAGGGCCGTGGCGCAATGCCGTGCGCATCGTTGAGGCCGCGAAGGAAGGCCTGCTTTCCAAGCCGAGGACAGCGCATCCGGAGAGCATGGAATGTGTTGAGGGTCCGGGCCGTGAAAGCTACGGTGGCAAAATAGGGGGTACATGGAACCAGTCCTTGCTTCACAAGCGTTCCAGCAACGGTGCCGTCCCCTGCGCAGAATGGCACCGTCACTAGGCGCTCTTCTGCAGATGAGAATCAGCAGCAAATTCAGGTAGCAAGAGGTCAACGCACCAAAAACATCCACAACATAAATTTGGTAGGAAGACATGATATGGGTACCCTCTGGGACCTGGTAGACGGCGTTGACGCCTTCCTTGTGCACGAAGTACTCCCAGTTTTCGAGGGAGGTCGCAATTTCCGGCATCTGAAGCTCGAAGCCATGCACAATCCGCTGCTTGCGATGCCGCTGACTTCGCGGGGCACGCCGACTGTTAGTGGACGGACGTTAGTGGACGGACGTTAGTAGACAGGGTCAGCGCACCCAAATCTTGCGAGGTACACCTCATACATTGCCGTGACCTGGAGCGACCGGGCCTCCGGTACACCCTCGTCGCCAAATGCGCCGCTCGTCTCGTAGTCTTCCGACTGCAATTGCAGATGGTACACGTCCGTTTCTCCCCCGTCCTCTTCAAAGTCCGTGCCAGACAGAGCCGGCCCCTCACTGTTGGCCCTGGCTTCATTGCGGGTCGCCACTAAACCAGGTCAGTAGCGGTTAGCCAGAGCAAAAAAAAACATACATGCAGCGCGCTTCTTTTCAGCAGCATAATCCGCTTTAGCTCGCGCAGCAGCTTGCTTGGCTGTGAGGGAGAGCCCTCTGCGCATTCCAGGAGGGCGGTGGAGGCCATCACTAGGCGTACTCATGCGCATGCGTCCGCCAACGCTGGACGAGCCGGCGGAGAACCGCATAGTCAAAAAAAAGACAGAGATGTGTCACAGTCACCATGAGCATAAATGGTGTTGACAGAATGATGGCAGGGACTGGTTGACCCATAACCACCACAAACTCGACAGGTGCGCCGCAATCCGCTCATCCCCTCCCTTCTTCACTATTCCATCGGGTTGAGCTCAGATTGGGCTCCCCGTCGCGTGCTGCTTGCCCAGGCCACCCACGTTGAGCTCAAACTGGGCTCCGTGGAGAGGACCGGGGCAGCGAGGACAACACCTCCGCCTTACTGCCTTCCTACCAGCTCTACTGTCGACTGACGAACCAACAGATATGCTTTGGCTGCCTGCTGCTCCCAGAAAGGCGCGCGTATTCCCTCGTGCAGCGCATGCCCCCCAATTAACCCAGCCATAGACGCGCAGCGGGCGCATATTTGCAGAGTTCTTCCAGTCCCCCGTCTTCTCCATCCGGGCGCCGCTCTTAGCGGCCATCCAGGTGGAGTCAGACAACCAAGAGGACGCCGAGTCAGACGAGGAGCTTGAGGCCGAGCTCAGCAGCGATGACTTGGACGATCTGGAGGGCGAGGCCTCCCTCGACATTGACGACATCGCCCCCGAAGAGCCGCCCAGGAAGCGGCGGAAGACGGAGAAGAAGAGGCCGGTGGTCATTGCTGACTTGGGCCCCCCCCCCACCCCGCGGTGGCCACCAGGGCCGGGCCCATCGGAAGCGGGCCCGCAAGCGAGCAGCTGCGGTCCAGGAGCATGGGCACCAGCCTCGTGCGGCTGCGTACGCAGCGCATGTGGGCGCACGCGCCGACCATCCCAACGCAGTTGGTCACTGCCCAGCTCCCTGTCGAGCAGGGATCGTACCGGGCGGGCATGCCCACGAAGACGGAGTTTCGGGGCGCCAAGAAGGCTCGAGGTCTTGACGACTTCTTGCGGATGGGCTTCCAGCTCATCAAGTGGAATGGGATGTGAGTCTTGTCCACTAACGTTGCCCACTAACATTGTCTATTAACGTCTGTCCACTAACTCTTCACAGTAATGGAATGCCCCTTCTGGACTCCAGTGGTCGAATATTTGCCGTGCTCGCCGGTCGGCCCAACACCGTGGCATACGCACTGGTCATTCAACAGGCCTTTGCCGTCGTAGTGGCCGCCGCTGCGGCCAGAGCCGCCTCCGGGACCCCAGTTGCTGCTCATCGCCGAGGGCTCTACGCCGCGGTGACAGTCGGCCTCTCTTATGGGCAGGGACAAACCGCGCCGTGTGTACTAGGCAGCGAATACCCTGAATTGGCGGAGCAACTCACCAACCACGATGCCTTCCAGGAGATCGCGTCATTTGGTAGCAGTGAGTTGTCCACTAACATCGCGACCACTTACTGACGGCCCTGAGTAGGTATGCTCGCCTTCTGGGCGCCCAGGCTCTACCAGTACTATCGACGGTATAACGCAAAGTTGGACGAGAAACTCCACCAACCGCGTCCCTTTGCTCGGTCAGTCTTCTCTGCTGCCACCTTCAACTTGGGACCTTGGGTGTGGACCTTCAAGCACAGAGATGTGCTGAACCTTCCCTTTGGCTGGTGTGCCATCACAGCACTGGGCAACTTTGACCCCACCAAGGGGGGGCACCTTGTGCTCTGGGACCTGCGAATGGTCGTAGAGTTTCCCCCCGGGGCTACAATCCTTATTCCCTCAGCCACTCTCGTGCACTCAAACACCCCAGTGTCCAAACATGAGCATCGTGCTTCATTCACGCAGTACACTGCCGGTGGGCTGTTCCGGTATGTGGATAATGACTTCAGGACAGAGGCCCAGCTGGCTTCTGAGGACCCTGCGCTGTATGAGAGGCGTTTAGGCGAGAAGGAGAGCCGTTATGAGGAGGGAATGGGACTATGGAGCTCGCTGGACGAACTAGTACAGCGGGCAGAAGCGCTGGAAATAGACGGGCAGTTAGAGTAATAGCGTGTCTACGAATCCACTGAAGTCCACTAACACCGTCCACTAACTACCTACTGGATGTTAGTGGACGGGCTCAGTGGACTTGTATCTGAAAATGTGGACGGTCCACTAACACCGTCCACTAACATCCAGTATGTAGTTAGTGGACGGTGTTAGTGGACGGAATCAGTGGACTTGTATCTAAGATGTGGCCTGTCTACTAACGTCGTCCACTGATTCCGTCCACTAACACCGTCCACTAACATCCAGTAGGTAGTTAGTGGACGGTGTTAGTGGACGGAATTCTACGTGGCCTGTCCACTAACGCCGTCTACTAACAACCTCCTGAATGTTAGTGGACGGTGTTAGTGGATGCTGGGTGTTATTGGATAGGCTTGCGCTAACCCTTTACTAGAAGAGATTCCTGTAGGGATTCTGCTACAAAAAGCATAAGGTGTACATCCGCTTTATCCGACGGGCCAAGGAAATCGTGTGTCGGTCATAAATAAGCTGTTCCCGACTCCAATTTTTGTAAAGCAGCGAGCCTGCCAGTATTTCAGGCCACTCCTTCTCCAATAGGGCCCGGAGCTCCCTCCTAATACTGTCAACCACCCTCTTTGTGCCCTCTTCCCTCGCTCGCTGTTGCCATTTGGCCTCGAATGCGGTCTCCCGCACCAGCAGGTACCCGTCGACCATTGCACACAGCTCGTAGTGGTGGACGGACTTGGGTACTCTCCCTGTTGCCTTGGGGTCGAATGGGATTTCCAGCCAGCACGCACGCGGCCCAATCTTGAAGTCGGGCTCCTGGGCTTGACGGAAGAGGTAGTGCTTGACGCAGAGCTCAGCGGCAGCCCATTCGTCCACGTTGGAAGGCAGTGAGACTCGGGAGATATGGGCCTTGGCCTCTTTTCGGCGTCGTCTACTATGTCTGGCTTCTTGACGAACCTGACGACCACTAGTGAAAAGAATGAATGGACGTTTAGCAGCGGAACCTTTGCCTGACGTACCGGTCGCTGCGTTCGTATGCCAGACGACTTGCCTGTCGCGGCGTCAGTACCCTCTCCGAAGCCATGATGTGGTGGGAAGGACGAGGTGGTAAGATGAGCGAGAGGTGGAAGATGGACTAGATGTCACAGTAGATCCCAGAACTCGGTATTGCGATTCTGTGCACCTAGATATGAACCTCGAGGTATCGTCGGGTTGAGGGCTGAAAAGTAATGGGGCAGCCTGTATAAGGTAGTAGCCGCGAGATGGGCGTGCGATATTAAAAACTGGATCCACAATCTGCCGTTCACTTTGAGCCGACAGAGGAGTTAGTGGCGTATTTCGATTTGCGGTTTGTGCGACTTAAACGCGACATCGGCGTCCAATCTTCCGGCTGGACCATCTCTGGGTTGCCCTTGACACACCCAGAGAAGAGCCCTGCAGCTACAAGCCCGTGGGCATGCTCAGCAACCTCGCAAACGTTGATGGACGCGCAGATGTTAGTGGACATTTTGGGCAAAAGTTGGTCGACTGGCCGTTTCAGTTAGTGGACAGGTGTATGTTAGTAGACGTTCTGCGTATGTTAGTGGACGTTGCAAGGTGGTAAGTTGGTAGCCACACACAGTCATAGAGTACAGCATAGAAAAGACATGTTTTTTTTGGGTCAGCGCAATGTACAACATATTCTAAGAGTCCCCGTCCAGCTCCTTTGCCTTTCGTGCAGCGTCATACGCGAACCAGTCCTTCCGCGACATGTGGATGCCGACTTGCAGGTAACAAGGGTCAATGGACCACATCCGGCGCCAGTAGCCGGTTGTCCAGAGATGCTCCCGGTAGCGGAAGTCCTCCTCGGTCCACTGCGTCTGGGCAGCGACCCACGGCGAGGAAGGCGGCATGCCGAGGCGGGTCGCAAGCTCGATGGCCTTCAGCGCGGCGGTTGGGTCTCGAGTGGCTGCGAGCTCGACGTATTGGTCGACGTCAATGGGCCCCTGCAGCGCGGCCTTCTCCATCTGCTCGCTTATCTCCATCTTGACCTTCAAGATTTCTTCGGCGTGCACCAGGCGCTGTTCGTCAACCGATTGCACCGATGTGTCGTACGGGTCGGTCGCCGTAGGTGCGGTGGGCTTGTAGAGCAAGGGGTCGAAGCGGACGTCGTAGTGAGGCTGCATGCGGTAAATCTGGGTGCACCACTTGAGGTTATCCTGCTTTCGCTGCTGCTCTCGAGCTTCGGCGCTGTCAACGACAGGAGCCGCCCCCTCCACGTCGGAAACCTTATCCTTCTGGTCCCCAGACGCGTCCTCCGCGTCGTCCTCCACAATCTCCCTGGATTTCGGCGCCTTCCGCCCTTTACCACGTCCCCTGCCTTTACCCCTCCGCACCGGTGTCTTCCTGGTGGGCTTGGGCTTGTCGATACTGGGCCCGGCGCGTGGGGTGATCTCCTCGTCGACTTCCATGCTGTCGATGACCTTGTTGTCCTGGTGGTCATCTCCCTCGGTGTGCTGGTCGACTTCCATCTCGGCGATGCCCTTGTTGACGACAGAACTGCGGGAAGTTAGTGGTCAGGCAGCAACGATAGACAACACGAACCCAGGCATATCGACGTCCATGTTCTCCTCGGCGGCAGGCGATCCCTGGCCCTTAACGCCCCCCGGCATCGAAGCCGGCATCCTCGTCATCCTCGCTCGGCAGGAACAACGGTTCCTTGTCCGGCCCGTCTCTCTTATCCTCCTTGCCCTTGACCGCCAGCGGCTCCTTCTCTGCGGCCGTTTGCTTTGCCGAGGCAGGCTTTCGTGGTGCCTTCTTTGCCTTCTTTGCCGCCGGCTTCTCCTCCTCCGACCGCTTCGACGAACGCAGCTGACGACCCGCCCCCTCGGCTGTGGTTGGGTCGTTAACGACATCCGCGACGCCCGGGTTGGACGACGACCGCAGTTGACGGCCAGGGAGCAGAGAGAGGGAGCGAGCCGGCAGGGGCGGGTGGCGGCGCAACGCTGAAATAGAAGTTAGTGGTCAGGTTGCCGGACACGCAAAGTAGGAATCACGGACCTGGTAGCCTTCCCTTTGGCTTTGCCTGCCTTTCCCTTCCCCTTCCCTTCGTCAGGCTTGTCCTCTACGGTATCGTCCGCCCTGGAGCCGACGCTAGTTAGTGGGCGCTCAATAATGCCAAGATGAGCACTCACGCTTTAGCCTTTTCCTTCCCTTTCGTTGCCTCGCCGTTGCCCTCAGGCACCTGGCCACCATCGTCGCTCAGCGCAGCCATGTCGTTGTCCTTGTCGAGTTCCTCAGGGATTGGAGTGAGGCTGCTGTCGCTATGACGGAAGTTAGTGGACAGGAAGTTAGTGGGCAGGTCCACATACCGGCTCATCTTGCCGCCATTCGCACCCTCCTCGTTCTCCTCCTCGTCGACGTCGTCCTCTTTGCCTTCGACTTTAGAGTCTCGGCCCTTATCGTCACCCTCGTCGTCGGTTAAGAGGTTGGCGAGTCCACCCGGGTCCTTCCAGGTGCGCAGGATCTTCTCCGAATAGTGCTTCAGGCACGGAGGGCAGAGGGACGGCGATTGCCAGTCGCGGGCGTCGAAAGCCGTGCCGTCGAGATTGTAGGCATGACCACCCCACTGGATCACCTTGACCAAGACTCCCTTCGGCAGCTTCCCGTCGTTGCCCATGCGGCAGCGGGCACCGCGCTCGCAGATCTCCTCTTCCTCCTCCTCCTCCTCCTCCTCCTCCTCCTCCTCCTCCTCCTCCTCCTTGTCCACCGGCTGAGCCTTTGCCCTAGCCTTGCCTTTCTTGGGCTTGCCTTGCTTGGGCTTGGGCTTGGGCTTGGGCTTGGGCTTGGGCTTGGGCTTGGGCTTGGGCTTGGGCTTGGGCTTGTCCTGCTTGGGCTTGGGCTTGTCCTGCTTGGGCTTGGCTGGACGCTTTGCGGTCGACTTGGATGTCGAGGTCTGGAATGAACCCGAGCCCTCATCGAAGGATTCGTCGAAGGACTCGTCGTCGTCGCTGCTCGGGTTGGGTTCTTTACGCGACGACCGCTGCGGCTTGCGTGCTTGCGGCTTGGAACGCGAGGGCCCCGCGGTGCTGGTAGTCTTGCGCCGTTTTGAAGGTCTAGAGAAATCGTTAGTTTGTATCAAGTTAGCGACGAGGTAGTCGTTGCGTACCCTGCTTCATGCTCTTCCTCGCTGTCCGTCTCGGCCGGCACCTCACCTCCTTCACCGTCCTCGTCCTCGTCGTCCCCATCCGAATACTCGTCAGCGCCGAGGAGACGGACCTTCCGGCCGCGCTTGACGGGTCCGGTGAGGTGGAGTCGACTGTGGTTGAAGTTAGTCAATGCCAAAAGAGGACGAAGAAAAACAGCGTACCGCACGTTGAGCGCTGTTCTGTACCTCTTATTCTGCGCTCTGTAGCCCGCTGGATCGTCGGTTTGGGCCTTTTTGCGCGACTGCTTCATCGCGTCGGCGACCCTCTTGTGGTACGCGTCCGCGTCTTCCGCCATGGCCCTAGTACGGAGGTTAGCACCGATCTTTCACGGTGAAAGGTGCGCTTACTTCTCGCGGGACTTGGCTTGACTCACTCGCCGTTGTTTCCGTCGTTTTTCGATTCGAGCGAGCTCCAGCTTTTGCTCTGGTGTTCGCTCGTCTTCGGGAATGGCCTCGAAGGGGTGAGGTTGGGCACGGGGCATGGCGGGCAAAGCAGAGTGAGTGGCCGGTCGAGTTGGTGGATGTCGAGAACAAGATGGAAGGCCGTCGAATGTTAGTGGTCACATCACACTTGGTGATGAGCAACTTCACATGCCACTAACTTGTCCCACTAACTTGTCCCACTTACACTCGATGGCAAAGAACGTCGTTCCCCATCGGCGCCCCACTCCTGAAGCGACCACCGGGCCCGCGGAGGCCAAGCTCTCTCCCGCCGCCTTGACCGAAGAGGTGGAACGCAAATTTGAGGAGCAGTTTGGCCAACAAGACCGCATTGCTGGCGGAGCTCCTGCCATCCCCAAGGCCAACAAAACGCGCACCCTCTCCGAGACGGACTTCGAGGATCAGGAGTTCGACTCCTGGATCGGAGGCATCTCTGACGAAGCTTTCCAGGCCATGCAGGAGAAAAGTGGCCAGAGCCTCGAGATGCCCAAGGAAAAAAAGAAGCGGACTTCCGGTGGATGGTCGGATGGCGAAGGAATCCTGACCCAGATCCCCACCTCGCCCCATGCCGCTATTGTGTCTCCGACACCGACACGGGTGAAGCAGACTCCATCGAAGAAACAACCTGCCTGGTACGTTCTTTTTCAATGCAATGCAGGTGAATCTAACGTAGGGTAGAGGACTAAAGCCAGGCCGCGTACATTGTAGAAACAACTGTAGTACAGGGAGCGAAAAACATGTCCACTTGTTGTATGAAAAGTGCAATGAAAGCCCTGTGTCCACTAACGCCGTCCACTAACGCCGTCCACTAACATTGACTCGTATGTTAGTGGGCAGCGTTAGTGGACATGTCTGACCCGCAGGCTCCAGTGCGGGTTGTCCACTAACAGTGCCCACTAACATTGCCCCGGATGTTAGTGGGCAGCGTTAGTGGACATGTCTGACTTCGCAGGCTCCAGTGCGGGTTGTCCACTAACAGTGCCCACTAACATTGCCCCGGATGTTAGTGGGCAGCGTTAGTGGACATGTCTGACCTTCGCAGGCTCAAGTGCGGGCTGTCCACTAACAGTGCCCACTAACATTGCCCCGGATGTTAGTGGGCAGCGTTAGTGGACATGTCTGACCTTCGCAGGCTCAAGTGCGGGCTGTCCACTAACAGTGCCCACTAACATTGCCCCGGATGTTAGTGGGCAGCGTTAGTGGACATGTCTGACCGCAGGCTCAAGTGCGGGCTGTCCACTAACAGGGCCAGAATGTTAGTGGGCACAGTTAGTAGACAAGCTCTGTTCAAGTTATGCCTATATAGGTTCTTCCCAGCTGTGCTACTTCTTTCTAGGGTGGTCATCCTCATCCTCATCCCTCTTTCTTTTGTTTGTTGTTTCCACTCCTGCTGGGACAAGAGCCGGCAGCTTGATCTTGAGTGTGGGGACTGGTTTTGGTCTGGCCTTGGTCTTGGAGGCCTTCATCTCACCCTCCTGCTGCTCCTGCTCCTGTTCCTTTGCCTTGCCCTTCTTCTGACTCCTGCCCTTCACCACCTTGGCCTTGGATGCCTTGCTGGCGGCTGCCTTTGCTGTAGCCTTCTTCTCTGCCTCCTTGGCCCTCGACAAGCTCTTCTTTTTCCCAGACCCCTGCTTGGCTGGAACCTCCTCATCCTCATCCTCACTCAACTCTGGCTGCTTCATCTTCTTGGACTTCTTGGGAAGCCGAAGCCGCTTCGAACCCTCCTCTCCCAGCTCCGCCTTCAGCTTCTTCATGGCAGTCCGAGAGACCTTCTGCCAATGCATCTTCCCACTCTGGAGGGCTGTGACGGTCTCCTGAAGCCTCCCCACAGTGGTGATGAGGGCAGGGTTCACAGGCTTCGTGTCGCCCTCCAGCAGGCCCACTAGCTCAACTCCGAGGAGGTAACGAATGCCGTAGTCGTAATGCCGGTAATACATCTTGACTTGAGCGATATTGGTGATGAGCACTGGGAGAGTGTTAGTGGACGAATGTTAGTGGACGGACGTTAGTGGACCGCGTTAGTGGACACTCACTCAGGCCATCATGTACCATCCTTGTGATCAGTTGTCGGAGAGCATCCACAGTCTGAACCGTCTTTTGACCTTTATTTGACTTAGTTAATTCCTTCCCAATAGCATGGAGGTCCCTACCTCTCTCTTTCATGCAGTTATATGCCTCAAACCGCCACAGGAACTCCACAGGTGAGACATTGAAGATCTCCAGGAGGAAGTTCTGGCAGTCCCCCGTCGACAAACACTGTGCTTCAATCTTGTCGGAGAGCCGGCCCTTCGAGACGAAGCACAGCGACGGTGCGTTGGCCCGCTCATAGACGCCCTGCATCTTGTATTCGACCTGGGCGAAGTTTCGGCTGACGTCCACGGAGTTTCCGATATTCGTCTTTCGGACGGAGACATGCCGCTCCTGGTTCCTGTCGGCTAACGTGTCGCGTAGGCGCTGCTTCTCCTCGTCGGTCAGGTACTCCGTGAGGCCCTTGCAGCCAGCCGCCTTCCACCGACGTGTGATCTCACGCTTGGCTGCATGAATATCGGCGCCTACCCCAGGAGTCAGTCTTAACACATGGGCCTTGAGGAACGCACGGGGGTTGTCTGCCTTCAGCTCGTCCAGCACCTCAGCAACATACGCATTGTAGTAGCTGGGCTCTCTGCTGCGGGTGCTATATGCAGAGCTGGTGACCTGCTGCCAGATCCACTCCTTAGAAACCCGCTCCTCTCCAACCTGACTGTTGTAGATTTTGTCGACCAGCTCATCGCGCTCCTCGAACATTTTCTCGAGTTGGGCGACCACCTCTTTGCGGTTGGCGGCAAGGGCGTCGCGGCATAGCGCTGCGGTGTTGGCAAGAGCGTTGGCCTTGGGCACAGCGGCGGTGATGTCCTGTGCGCGTTTGCCCATGGCGGGCAAAAGAAAAACGAGTGTGGGAACTGGGAAGTCACTGTCACATCCGGATTTGTAACTCCGTCCACTAACACTTGTACGTGTTAGTGGACGGAGTTAGTGGACGGCCGCGCCTTGGGTACTGGTCGCATCCAGGCATTGTTAGTGGACGGAGTCAGTGGCCAGCTGTCCACCACCCCTGTAGACACTCAACATATGATGATACTATATACCGGCCATCCAGTATGCCATGAAGTATTTTTGATATTTGATCAAAATGTTAATTAATTTATATCTCCATAACCACTATATCTACCGAGGCGGGGTTTGCAGTCTCATGTATAGGATAGCAAGGCGCAACTTTGATGGAATTTGATGTGCCATCATGCCGGGGATGGCACTCACATGAACGGCTGGGTTGAAGCCGGTGTTTTGATGGGTTCCATCAAACATTGATGAACATCCAACCTAGATCAAAGTGAAGACAACACCTCCTCGATTTTGTCCACTAACTACTATTCCTAAGTACCCCTCCCCGACCCCATCCACTAACATTTCCTTCCTTACCCCCTCCCCGAGCCCCATCCACTAACATCCAGCGACTTAGCGCCATTCCGCCCCCCAGTCTACTAACGATGTCCACTAACCAGCTCAAAGCATAAGAAACCATGCGGCAAGACGCTCATCCCCGCTTCTTAGAGGGGAAAGTAGCACCTACTTTCCCCTCTAAGAAGCGGGGATGAGCATGCACATTAGGTGGCCGAACGCCGAGTTACTTAAATTGATGTAGGAGTTTCTGCAGCAGTTCACGAGAAAAAGAATGGAGCCTCAGTGAAAGAGACCTAGACACAAAGTTGGATCATGAATCATTCAATTTTGGAAGGATTTCAGGTACTTCAGCAGCAAGGAAAATCACCCCGAGTACAATCTGAGCTTCACACCATACGATCTCTCCAGCACCTTCGCCCGCTGGCGAAACCACGCAAACGCCAGCTCAGGCCTCCCTACATCCGAGTCCACAACCATACCCTCCACCTTCACAGCGAACACCTCCAGCTCCTTCGACTCGGAGTTCCTCGCCTCGACGGCACGCGAGAACCGATCCTTCATCCGTGCTTCAACGAACCGCAGCACAGACCGCAACCGCGCGTTGACGAATCCCTTTGCGAAGGCTTCGGCGGTGGAGTGCGCGAGCTTGCCGCGTTTTTCGGCCATTGGGAAGAGGGTGTAGCGGAGTTCTTGCAGGCGCGGGAGGACCATCGGCCCGGGACCACTCACGAGTGAGCCGGTGGGCGGCCGGGTGAGTACCTCGAGCGGGAACGGGCACGTCGGCGCTGGCTTCGTAGCGGTGAGCGAGTCGGAGATGTACAACACGCGCAGGGACGCGAGGTTGCTCAGGGCGTGGTGGAGGTCGCCAGCTGGCGCAGTGTGGAATGCCCCCGGCGAATCGCCGGCCTGGCGGATGTTCACGTCGTGGAGAGTTAGTTTGCGGAGACTGCGATAGTGCTGCCCGGTGCCGAGGTTGTGGAATGGGAGGAAGGTGTCGGGGAAGCGCTGGAGGTTGAGCTCGGTGAGAGCGGGGAAAGAGCGTGAGCAGGAGTCGAGGAGCTCGGCGGCACCGAGGGTGAGGCCGTCTAGTGTGAGGCTCGTAAGCGAATCGTGGACAATACCAGCGAGGTCGGCAATCCGCGGCATCTTGGTTTCTGCGGCTGTAGCAGAGGAATCCGGCGTTGAGTCGGCAGGGGAGCCCAGCGGAATACTGCGGTTCACTAGTGAAACCTCTTCCAGATTCTTGGAGTTTTCTCTGAGGCAACAGAGTAACAGATCCAGGCGATCGCTTTCGAATCGCCGGATATGACGCCATGCGAGAGAGTCACGACGAGCAGGAAGACTCGGCATCGCAAAAACAGAGACGCTATCCAGCATCGCGGTCCACGAGGTGCTCCAGAGCTGGTGTGTCCAACACGTAGAACCATTCTCGCCGGTGAGATCGATGGCGCGCAGCAGCGGCATCTGCATGGGAAGGATGAGCATTTGCCCGTCGAAGTTTTCGATTCTGAAGCTTCGGATGCGATGTGCGTGTTCAAGGATACCGAGCAGCACAGGTACACTCGACATTTGCGGGGCAGACTGACTCGGAAGCCCGGGGTTAGCCGCCTTTGCAGACAGCACAATCTCGACGTCCAGAGGGTAGTTTTTCGAAAGGGAAAGGTGCCGCTCGATACAGACTCGATCGAAATGCGCGATACTGAAGGCGATTCCGTGTGGCGCGCTGAGCACCGCGATGATCTTCGCCCACAGCGCGGGCGTAGCGAGGATAATGTCGTGCCATGCGCGGCAGACGAGCATGAGCCGATGGTGCGCTCGCATGACGACGCGCCCGGCTTGGGCGGTTAACGGATCCTTGGCTTCGATCCGGTGAAGATTGGTGTGTGCCTCGAAGATTGCCGTGCAGATTTCGACTGGGAAGCCCGCGAAACCCGGAAAGCCGCTGTCGGCTTTTGGTGTGGTGGATTCCGAGGATAGGGCGATGCGGGAGAATTGGAACACGAAGTTTGACGATCTGCGGTGATTTTTCAGCTGAATTTTACGGGTTGTGAATATGAGGAGGCGTACAGCGACCCGGCATTTTGAGTGCCGGTGGCTGGCTCAGTACTGCTCGCGAGGGGCGATAACTGCGAGTTGGGGGGCGGCGGGGTGGTGTGAGAGCTCCGCCGACGACTGTTTGTAGCGAGACGTTGTCGTTTCATGGTCGTGGTTCGAAGACAAGAGCAGGAAATGTGACGGCTTGCCAAAATGTTGACGGATGTGTCAATCAGAAATGGACCGTTTTTGGTTTTACTGCGCCGGCGACGGCATGCGCAGAGCTAAGTATACGCGCAAAGCAGCCGCACTGTACCACTTTACTGCAGGAGAACATAGTTCGACAAGCGCCGGTCCGGGCCGGATTTTCCCACATCACGTCATCGCCCGAAACGGAAATGGTTGGGACACACCGCTTCACTCCCGCCGTCATGCTGCCCGTCGAGTTATCCGCCGAGAACGCATTTATTGTCCTTTGACCTCCGGGAATGCACACGAGGATGTATCCTCGCGTTTCCTCGCACCTTCCCTCGACATGAAGAACCCCCCAGTCGAGTCCTGTTGCCGGACGTTGTCGAGTGCTCCGCAAACGAACTAAGATACGGCGATATCGATCCGCTTGTCATGCTGGTGCGTCTACTGCTTATGCTTCCGCGTCTCTTGCTGAATAACCGTATCACAGCCTCGCTCAGGGTGTACCTTCCGACCTCGAATGTCTCCGACACACCCTTGCGCAAGCTGTGAGCTTGGGATAAGAACGACTGGCAGAATGAGAGCATCCATCTGGTGCGTGGTTTTTGCGTTCTTTTTCGCAATATGTACCTGATTCGAATTCTCTGGCACATAGACTGCTCCTTCGATTGGAACGACAGGCTCTCTGCGATTCATGGGCGGCTTCAGCAATAGCTACTGCCCAATAACCGTACGCGACAACGCCGACGACGAAATTCCCAGCGGGAGACAACAGCAATGGTCGGCTACGCCAGGATCCCGACCGCGTTGTGTACACATAAGCCCAAAGGTGCGTGGCGGCCACCTCCGCTAGGAATCGTTGTAGACCGGCTTTTACAGGTGCTACATCTCTCGCAACTGCTCAACTCGCGGCTGTTGTCGTTGGCCGTATCGCTGCATTAGGCGCAACTGCGCATCCGGTGTCCCTTCCATCTACCCCGCCCATGCCCATACCCTCGGTTCCGGACATTCCGCAGGACCCTCCACGCATTCTCCGGTCAGCCAGTCGGCGGATATTAGCCACAAGACCGGGCACCGTCAGGCGGTGCTGCCCTGCGTGCCAGCAAGACAGTTCGTTCTGCGCACTATCATCCGCACCCATCGTCCACCACTTCGAAGCTTCCTTGCATTCGATCTCATCCCCACCGCCGGCAAAACCTACAAACCCGCTCTTCGCCGCGCGTCCGAGTCGTCGCCATCGTCGTCTTGGTTATCCTGGTCTTCTTCGTCGACCACGTTGTCCCGAGCAGGCAATGCCGGCCTTTGGTCGACATATCTCGACGACGACGCCGTCGATAGCCACCAAAGCGGACACGCCGGCTCTTCTACATCGACCGCATCGACGACCACTGCGGCGACGCACTTGGCGCCGTCGCTGGCTTCCGCTCATGCGTTGCGTGCCTATGGTGGGGCTGGATCGCGTTTGTGAACGGAGGCTTGGATGACCATGTGCGAGTGTGCTGCGTGATTCGCGGTGTGGGCATGGGACGTGGAGCGTATCGCCAGCTCGGGATCTCCACTGGAGATGGAAGAAACAGCGATGCCAGTGCGGCTATGCGCAATTGGCCACTATCGCCTTTGCGAGCCGGCTGGTTCCGTCCCTCGTCTCTTTCCGCGGTTTGCGGGTGCTCCTGGCACGCGTTCGGGCATCTGGTGAAGAAGAGTCGTCGACCCGAACGCTTTTCGTCGCGGCTGGACGCCAGCAAGACCGTTAACACCGACCGATACTTCGTTCCTCTCAACCTTATCCGCCACCACCACCGCGCTTCTCGATATCGCGCTCTTCCCCTCTCCGCTGCGCGAAACCCACCCGAAGCTCACTGCGCATCCCACACGCCCGTCGCCGCCTCGTCGCGTTCCTCCTCGTCGGCGCCTAATTGCACCTTTTCGTCGATGTATCTCGACGACGACTGGGCGGACGGGGTCGATACCGCACATGCGCACTCTCCTATATCATCCTCGTCAGCGAGCGGCGCGGCGACGAACTTGGTGCGGTCGTTGGGTCGTGCTCGCGGATTGTGTGTCGAGGGCCGGCGAGGGGGTGGCGGAATCGAGATATGGGGAGAGGTCTTGGGTGGTCATGCGCGGTTGTTCTGGGCATTCCCGGATGTCCTCTCGTACCTGGGAGCGGGCTTTGAGCTCCGAATCTGCACCGGCGGCTGCGCCCCAACATGGCCAATCGCCTACCACTCGCTATCCGCCAGTATCACTGTCGTCTTTCCGGAACCGCACACTACCACCCTCGTCCCTCGGCTCCGTCTCGGATGCATCGTTGAACACGATGTACGAGCCCCACGCCTGCGCCTGCTCGCCTCGATATCTTCGTCGGCAGCGCCATTGTCACGCTCCCAATTAGGCAATTTCGGCTCATCGTCGACATTCCTCGATGAGGACGCGACGGATGGGGTCCATATTGCACAGGCTGGCTCTGCCATATCATCCGCTTCGACGACAACCGCGGCGACGGAGTTGGCGCGGTCGTTGGTTCGCGCTTGCGGCTCGTGTGTCGAGTGTGGGCCGGAATCGAGATGTGGAGGGTGATTTGGTTGGCCGTGCGCTATTGCTATTGTCTTGGGCGAGCCTTGGTGTTGTCTGAGGACGAAGAGCAGGGTGTTGGTACGAGGGCTGCGCTGGAAGTGGGAGAAGAAGCGCCGACTTGGCTTGTGCGCTCAAGCACGTGACCATATGCAGACCCTCGTTTTCCTTCTTATTTTTGTCCTTGTTATCCTACATACAAGTCCTTGTCCAAGACCACACGCGTACGTATTGTATGTACACCCCCGTATTTTCCCGGAACCGGAAACGAGTAGACTACACGACCTACTTATATCCTGAAACTCCTCCGCTGGCGACTCTGCTAATATGCACTATACTCCGGCGGACTTGACAACGTATCGTGTCTCCGTACGCTTATGCCCTGCAACCGGTCGCTCGGGGTATTATGCATGCGTTGGTAGAGCGCGAGCGCGAGCTCTGCGGTGCTCATTTCGCTGGAGGGGATGGATTCGGACGTCGACACTGAGCCGGGCAGTGAGTGTGGTGCTGGCGTCGTGGATAAAGAGTGGGCACTGGAGGCGGAGGAGGAGATGGATTCGGATTGTGGGCCTTGCGGTGGACGGTGTGCTCGTTTGCTGCCAGTGCTGCCCGTTGCTGGCGGTGGGGCAGCCGCGAACTGGGTCGGAGGAGGGAGGGATATCGTGTACGGTGCAGGCTTGTGCGTCTGTTGTGAATCGCTGTCGCTGGCGACGAACGCGAACGCGAACGCCTTCTCGACGTCTTGGCTCTCCCGCGCACGCCGTCGTCTTCGTCTGCACAGGAGGAAAATCGCAGCGGCGAGGATGACGAGGACGGCGATGCCGCCGATGACTCCGCCGATGACCGCAGCGGATGGAGTTTTGGAGGATGAGGAGCCCGAGAGCGTGTCGCTGGATGTGGGGTCCAAGCCAAATGTAGCACTAGCCGAGGCCAACGGAGGGGAAGTCGCGATCGGGGCGCTCGTTATCGTCGCTGGAAAACTCGACAGTCAGCCCTTGCATTGAGCTTCTACGCAATACACGCACCACTGGCGGCAGCTACATTCGCCCCACGACCCGTCTCGACGCCGAGCACGACCGGCGTCGGCGCCCCGCTATTAGCCAACGCCGACGTCGCGGTGTTGACGTTGAAGCATTCACCAAAGGTGGCGCCTGCGCCGACGAACTCGCATGCTATGAAGTTTGTCGGGAGGATCTCGAACCAGCCTGAAGGCGAGGCGAGGATCGTTCTCGAGACTTAAGTCGCGTGCGGTAAGCCTTCGAGTTGCGCGTACAGTATTAGACGCACCTGTTACCGCGAGCGTCTGCGTCGACACGGGCGCGTCGTTATTCGCCTGGGTGACGATCTCCTGGTTGTTCACCGCCTGGTAGAGGAAGGAGGTCGCGCTGCCGTCGGGGACTGTGCCCAGCGGGACGAGCGGGAGGGTGATTGCGCCCTCGGCTAGCCGCTGGGCACCGAATTGCCAGAGGGTGACTTGCTGCGCGAGGGCAAAGGCTGCGCGTTCAGAATCAGTGTCGGGAGGACTTTCGCTGGCACTGGCACGTACAAGGAACGAAGAAGGCCACTGGCAAGCTTAAGAAGCGAAAAAGGGAGCGCCCCATCGAGGGTACGTCTCCGGAGAATAGTGTCGAACGTGGTGGGCGAAAGCAGAGCCGCCCTGCGACGATCCCAGCAGAGCCGACGACGGGAAAACATCGATATCAACGACGTCGACGTCGAATGTTGGTCGGGTGGTTCTGGGAATCGGATCTTTTCGAGATCATCGTCGTTGGCAACGTATAGAAGGCGAACGAATAGCCGTTGGTCTGGTGTGGGTTTATTCAGGGCGCAGTACGGAGATGACGATTCGGAAAAGGTCGGTGATGGTGTTACGTCTCTTGCTCTCAGCGCTCGTGGTCCCTCTCCGACTCTTCGCATCCCGCTCCTCCTCCCCTCGCTAGGCAGTCAACCCATCTTCAGGCTGCCACACTCTCCTGCGTGGGCAGCAGGCGACGCGAGAGCTTAACAAGCCCCAGGACCCCGCTACAGAATAGTGCAGCGACTGCTGCTTCTGTTCCACGTCCTCGGCATACGACCGCAAATGCGACTAGACCAGTGGACGGGCGGGGCAGCACGGACGCGGTCACACAAGGTGCGTTGTGCGTCTCTGTGTCGAGGTCTCCTGGCTAACGTTGGCCCAGCTGCTGGACGTGTCGTGTCGCCGCCGTCGCCGTCGGGCGAGCCTCGGGTGGGACGCGGAATGGGCTGAATAAGTCGGGTGGCCGGAGCGCCGTCTCTTGCAGCGGTCTTGGAAAGAGAAGGGTGTTTCTCGAGGACGGTGCGGCCGGTATGCGAAGAAGTGGAGAACTTGAAGTGCCAGTGCGTTTTCTCTCTTCGTCGCGGCTCTGATACGATATTCACCACTTTGCTAGCCGTACTACTCCGCGGACTACATCCCTGCACAAGACCACCACCATACGCAAGCGATGCGTCCTGGTCGAGTTGCTGTCTCCCTTCCGTGAAACCGCTGGCACTGCTCGTGGGCTTTCCGCAATGTCCTTCGAATGCTGCTTGCCACCTGGGTCAGGGAGCCGGGCTGTAGGAACGGTCTCTCATTCTGCTCCTCCTCATCCCTTATACCGCCGAGATGCCGCTTGTTGATGCTCTGCGCCTATTGGGGCCACCGTGCTTGGACGCCATATTAGAGTAGATACTTCTCATACTCAACGCCATACTAGAGTTTATTTCGTATACATGCGCAACTGGCGTTTACTAGCAGGACATCTACCCAGTCTCAACCATGCTTCGGGACTGCACCGTGACGTGATCACTGACAATCTTGCCGCAAACCACCACGTCGTCGCGTAATGGCCGCGTCTCTTCCTCCAGAGCTGCTCGTTCATATCTTCCTCGATTTGTTTCCGCCTCCCAACACCCCACCTTCCCTCACGACTGCTCTCTTGCTGTCGCACGTTTGCTCATCCTGGCGGGCGATCGTGCTGGGCTTGCCCGCTTTTTGGACCAACATCGTCGTCCGCAGCAACTTCACGGACCTATCACAGTTTATTCATCTGTGGGCCATCCGTGCGCACCCTCGGCCGCTCGTCATCTCGCTCGCGACGGAGAGTACGGGCATCGCAAAAAACATCCTCGGAGCCGCTATCGCGTACCACGAACGGTGGCAGGATGTCAACTTGGACCTTCCTTCGCCCCGGGACTTGTTTCCGAGTCTCGTGGACGCGATGAACGGGAAGCCCATGCCGCTTCTCCGTCGACTGGTACTCAAGAACGTGCCGCGGAGGCAGCACGACCTGCAGTCGAGCAAGCTCATCGATTTGTCCAATGCTCCCAATCTCGAGGAGCTCTGCCTCGTCGGTGTGTCTCCGACGCGATTCACCGGCATTTCGGAGCGACTGCGCGCCCTGCGCCTCGACGACATTCCGCGATTTCCGATCGATGGATTCTTGCACTCGCTGCCGCAGCTCGTCGAGCTCACGCTGCCTGGCGCGGAGACCATACTGGACGACCTCGTACTAGCATTCTCGGAGCTGCCAGTAGGCTGCATCCCCCTTCCGCACCTCGAGCGCCTCTCCGTCGAGGGCATCGTCGTCGCCGACAAATTCGTGCTGCCCCGGCTTCGCCATCTGCGCTTCCGGATGGTCAGCAGCCTTTTAGACTTGGCCCGCCTGCACGAGCTAGCGCACATCGTAAGCGTTCAATGGGCCTGCGAGCTCGAGTCGCTGCACCTCGTCCTCACACGGCCTGTACTCGTTCTTTCGTCTCTCATACCCGCGATACCCCTCCTCACGACGCTGCGCCTCGAATTCCAAGGATCCGACCGATGGGATCCGCTGGGAACCCTGGTCTCTGAGTCTCTGAACGTACTAGGCAGCAACGGGCCCACCATGCAGCTTCCCCATCTCCGCAATCTGCACATTGTCTGGGCCCAGCCTGCCCTGAATTTCTTCGTCGACACCGCCAATCGGAAGGCAGTCCCGGTCACCGAGTTGTTTGTTGAGTTTGTGTGCGCGAGGAAACGGCCTGTGGGCGCGCTGGCGTCGTTTTCCTTCGTTTTGCCTTTTGTGAAGAGGAGGTTGTCAGTGGATGCGGAGCGCAAGAGGGGGGAGGCGATTCAGCAGTTGTTGGCGCTGGCGGATGATGGGCTGGATGTTACGGCTGAGTTTGGTTTGGGAGAGGAAAAGTACACATGGCGTTAGATTTTGCTACGACGCAGCTGGGCCGAGCATCGGACTTGAGCTCCGATACATCAAACTCAAATTTTGCATCAATGATATACAAATTACTCCGGGTCTCCTGATCGCCTCTTGCTCCCATCTCTCACAGTGCCTGAGCGCATCCTCCTATCCCCGCCCCCGATGGCCATGGGCGACATCCCCGACGTCCGTTTCGCCCGCCTCCTGGCCGACGAGACCTGGGATGCAGTCTTCGCCCACACCGCTGCGCTCGACCTGCACACCCTCTCGCTGGTGTGCCGTCGCTTCCGCCCCATCGCGCAGTCGCGCCTCTTCGAGACGGTCAGCTTCCAGCACTACGCCCTCGAGGCGCTGAACGACAGCCCCGGCGATGCGGCGAGCATCGCCCGACGCGCGGGCATCCTTCTCCGTCGGGAGATCGACGCCTTGGCTGGTCTGGCGGAGAGCGGGCTGGCAGGCAGCGTGCGGGAGATGACGATCATGCATCCGCAGGCGGTGTGGTCCGACGATTGGGCCAGCGAGGAAGGGCTCCTCTACGAACTCGGCGACACGTTGACGGACGTTCTAGCCGGCGGGGCTTTCGCCAACCTAGCGAAACTCTCGTTGATTCGCTTCGACATCGATGCCAACATGCGGGACGCTTTGCTCCGCGGCTTACCGAGGCTCGGAACGCTTAACATGGCGTTCTGCCAGGCGCCGATGATGGCCATGATGGACGATGGGACGGCGCAGCTCCGCGTGCGGAATACGTCGATTGTGCTTTCCTCTGACCCGGAGGATATGGACGACGGGGGTGGCGTTGCCGCCGGGCAACTTCTCTCGCTGCTCTCAATCGAATCGCTGGTGAAGCTGAGCATTTCGCCGGCTGCCGGCGAAGAAGTCCTCCCCGCTTTGATCCGGCTGCCGGAGCTCCCGGCGCTGCGAAGTCTGACGCTCCGCTACTGCGCCTGGCAGCCGGAGGAGCTATCTTCGCTCCTCCTCCTCTGCTCAGAGCTTACCGAACTGCGCCTCGACATCCGTTGGCCAACACCCGACGCCGAGGCGCTCGCCGCCGTCTTCTCGGCTATCCCGGCAACGACGCTTCTTCCCCGTCTGAAAGTCCTCGCCGTGCGAGAGGAGCTGATCCCATCCCTCGCCCGCAATCGTCCTCTCGAGGACCTCACCATCAGCTTCAACTCCCCGTCAATACGACGGGGCAGACGCGGTTCCGAACCGCTCAAGTTGACGGCCGAGCAGGCCGACGCGCTGATGGACATCACCCCCGTCTTGCGCGCCATCGAGTCGCTCCCGCCTTCGGTGCGCAACTTGACCGTCGACCGGCTGGTCCCCGTCCGGGAGTTCCTACACGTGCAGATCCTCGACGCGCTGTGCAAATACACGCCGGAGCTGGACAGCCTGGCGATGCAGTTCTTCGGCGTCGACCGGCAGTCGACGTGGCTGGGGCTGGACGGGGAGCCGAACCCGGATAACGTCGGCCCGCCACCGCCTGGGGCGGAGACGAACATCGCGCTATTGCGCCGTCTCCTCCCGACGGGCGTCCTCACTTATCCGCCCAAGTTGACGAAACTCCGGCTTTCGTGCTACCTCCCGTTCTGCACCGTCAACGTGAAGAACGAGCATAGTGCAATCGCGGCGCTCGAGGCTGTATGTCCGTCGTTCCGCGTTATTAGCTTTTGCGATTGTCGAGCCAAGGCGAGGGGCGTGGAGCAGAGGGATGGGTTGTGTTGGCAGCGGGATGGGGATGTGTGGTCGAAGAGGATGGATATCGAGGGTGAGGGACATAGTTGGCACGGAGGAGATTCGAAGATAGAGTGGGCGGAGACGATGCGTTCAAGGGTGGAGAGGAAGGCAGGATCAGGAGGCAGGAATTGACTCTTTTCTTCTAACAGGACTACTTATCCGGAATATGAGTATGATTTGATTCATCTACGTTTTCGAGTCGGCGCCTGCCTGGGATCTTACACGACCAGACTAGGATCATCCGCCGAATGGTTAACCTTGTTCCACACAAACTCGCCCACAACGTCGCCCAAAACGGCCCACGACCTCTCCCACGCACCGAAACTCTGCGTATTCCACGAACAGAGCTGTGGCCGGATGCGCCGCGCATGGCATCCGATGCAATGCACGGTCACAATCAGCTTTCGGACGCGCTCCTTCTTCGCGTTCAAGGAACACATCAAGACCAGGATTTTCTGAAGCTGGGTGATGAACGCGGCATGGTTTTCCTCGGCGGGGTTGACGACGGGAATGGAGAACGCGATACGGGCAATATCGGGTACGTGACGGAATGGCTGGCCCATTTGGCGTGAGCCGTATTCGGCGGTGAGCGTAGTAAGCAGAGCTTCGAGGCAGAGCTCGTCCGAGATCATGGCCAGCGTGAGCGGCTTTCGTTCCGGCGAGGCGTTGAAGAGGAACATGTTGAGAAGGAGGCGGAAGTACATCCCTTGCGGAAACTCCGCCATGCGGAGATCCAGGTGGGTAATGGACGCGATCTGGGGCCAAAGAACATCTTCAAGCAGCGTCTTGACGACGCTAAACTTTTCATTCGGAGGAACGCTGCTGGGATCCATAGCGATTGAGACGAGAATGGTGTCTTCGTCCACCCAGGGACCAGGCGTCGTCATGACGCGAGGACGAACTTTTGCGTGCGTGGTGATCGTAAAGTCGTCGTCTCCGCCGATACGAAGGCGCAGCATCTTGGCAGAAGGCGCACCCGATTTTTTGAGATGTGTTGTCAAGGGAGTGAAGGCATCCCGCATTTCCTCTGCCGAGTTTGCGTCGATGGCGAATAAATCGAAGATGGTGGTGTTAGGAATGAGAAGGTGTTCCAAGAGGAGGGCGAACTGGAGATGCCGATCGCAGAGTTCGAGGTGAGCGAGGTGAAGCAACGATACACAGGCGTAGTCACAGTCCTGGTTTGGGAGACCGGTGGCGCCGGCGATGTGCAGACGCTCAAGCCCCGGATTTGCGGCCAGCATCGACAGAAGATCGTGCAACGCGATGAGTGGCGCGGCAGGATTCGAAGCGTGCCATCCGGCAAGCGACAACGACGTTAGCCCAGCGAGTGACTTGAATGAACCGTCGATGCCGAGCACCGTGAGTTTCCGCAGAGACGGAAGTCCGCTTTCGAGCAAGGCAGGAGGGAACTGGCGCCAAGTCCCGCCGGCGACCCGAGGACCCATGCGGGAATCTTCCCCGTCGCTACGGAGCAGCAGCTCGTGAAGCTTTGGGAAGCGCAGATTTCCCATTCTCCGCATCAGCTCCAACACGTTCGACGGCTGCCCGCTGACTTTGAGCGCGATGAGACGGTCTGCACAAGCCAGAAGCGGAGCAATGACGGTTTTACTGCGAAGCTGTGGGATGGAAACCTCGAGTGGTGTCGCTCCGGAGCGCTTCAGCTGGCCGAGGATGCGCGACTCGCTCCATCCGGACTTGTCCAAGTCGATTTTGCCGTACAACTCCGGCGCAGCCCCTGCGACTTGGTTCCAGCGGCGACACACCAGCATGAGACGCTTCGTCGGGAGCTCGTTCGAGGTGGAGATGAAGATGCGGAAGATCTTGGCCAGAACTTCGTTTGGAAGCGTGTCGATGGGGCATTTGCTGGCGAGGGAGAGCTGCGACAGCTGGCCGTGAAAACGCGTTATCTCCGTGCACGAGGGAGCGTTTCTAAGGCACTCACCGAGTCCGCCGTACTGTTCAGCATTCCCGCCGCACGCTCTGCGAGAAACTGAGTCGACCTCCACATGCTTGATCAACGAGGGAAAAGGAAAGGAGGAGGTGACACCGTGAGATATTGATTGACAGCACCTCGTGGCTCATCATGACGCTTCTCATGCTTGCCTCTGGCGCTCATGGTCGCGCGACGCCATCGGCGGACTTTCCTTCCGAACTGCAGCGACGTCCTCTGACCGCCCAACGGCGGAACAACAACAACTTCCACACTCATTCTCCGCGGCGAATGCCCTCGTCGAGAAGCAAGAGCACGAATTTCAGAATCCGCAGCATGGCCGTCGCGCGGGATTGCGTTATTCAACGAAAAACAACACAACTCTTGAGGAAACTCGGATATTCATCACAGGGAAACGCCGTCCTTGGATCACACAACTGCCAACTACACCCACACTCACATTTGGTGCTCCTTGTTTCCCCTGGGTATTTTACTTTGCGTTTAGCGCTCGTCGCCGCGCTGTTCCCTTCCCCATTCTGCGTCCGGCACCATGAGCTACTATTATGCCGGGCCTCCCAGCTGGCTCTTCTCGGCTCTGGCGTTCCTAGGTTTCGTGCTCAGCTTCATTCCGCTTCCATGGCATCTCAGAGGTGCGCTGACCACCTACCTGTTTCTAAGAAGCCCTCGCTGACCCTCCCTGTAGTCTGGAACATCGGAACCTGCGGGTACATGCTCTGGTCTGGAGTAGGATGCCTCATATTCTTCATCGACTCCCTCATTTGGCGGGGAAATACCCTTGATTCCGCACCGGTCTGGTGCGACCTCTCCACTTACTTCCTTGCGGCACTCAATCTGGCCGTCCCTGCAACTTCACTGTGCATCAACCGACGGCTCTATTATATCGTCTACATGAAAGCGCCGAGGCAGCCGACGCCCGCACAGCGCAGACGAGCCATGGCGATGGATCTATTCCTGAGCTTTGGTATCCCGCTTCTACAGTTGCCGCTATGTCAGTTATTTCTCTCCTTTGGTATCAAGCTCTTGTGTACTAAGGCTCAAGCAGACTACGTCGTACAAGGCCGGCGATACATGATCGTCGAAGATGTCGGCTGCACAATCGAAATCGATTTCACCCCCGTCGCTATCACCCTCACAAGCCTTCCCCCGATTCTCATCGGCGTTGTGTCGATGGCATATTGCATTCCATCGATCTGGAAGTTCTTGCATTTGTCGCGAGATGCGATGGAGATATTTGGGTCCACAAGCACTGTAGATCCAGATTCCCTCACGCCCAGTCGCTATCTGCGTCTTGCGTGCCTCGCCACGTGCGACGTCGTCTTCACCATCCCGCTCTCCGCGTGGGTCCTCGCGACAAACCTCCGCGAGGCAGGTCTTCACCCGTGGATCTCTTGGGCTGACACCCATTCCGACTTCAATGTCATCCCTCAACTCCCCAGTAGTGTCTGGCGCACGCAGCCCGCATTTCCTCCTGCCATGGAGTTTGCGCGCTGGGCCACTGTCGGGTGTGCGTTTTTGTTTTTCGGCTTCTTTGGCTTTGCGGGCGAGGCGCGGGTGTGGTATGCCGCGACGGGCCGACGGATCGCTGCGGCGTTGGGAGTCAAGGCTGAGGAGAAGCCGAACATTTCTGTGCTGAGGTTCCAGGCCGGGAGCCGCGCAGGCACTGGCAGGCACATTCATCCTCGGGCTAGCTTTGACACCTTGTCGACGCGGTGGAATGAAGCCTTGGAAGAGCGGCCGGACGAAGAAGAGCCAAAGCCGGCGGATCCGGAGCTTGGGATGGAGAAGCCGATATTGGAGGCGATACTACCATAATTTTTCGGAGTTTGTAGGCAGAGTGTGGGTGTCGGCCGAGTGTTGCCGAGCTGCGAACTGACAAATTGGTGTCAAACTGCCGAGTTGCCAATCCGGAGCCGACAACCCGACTCGGCCGGGTGAACCCGAGGCTCGGCGTCACCGGGCCGGACCGGCACCAGTTAGACCCGTTAGCTCGGAACAGGATACTGTACTATTTCGATCAATTAGTCGGGTCACGGTCACAACCAATTTTTTTGACCAAATATTTGGTCAGGTCACAGGTCACAAGCAAAATCTTTGGTCCCAAACTGTCCCAAAATGGAAATTTGCCAAAATTTTCGCGCCTGCGGCGCGACTAATTTCCTTATATGGTAATATGTCACGGCCAAAACGGGCCTTGACCAATTTTAAATTTGGTCAAGAATGTCACAGGTCACAGGCCTGACTAATTGATTGAAATAGTACAGTATCACCTGCCAATCGCCGTTTGACGTCATATGTGGACAACTTCTGTCCCACGTGTGGTTTTTGCATCTTAACCTCCAACCACGATGGCGACGGGTACGGTTTCTGAGCACTGTGAGCATATCTCGACCGCCTCATGAACGCTGATGGCCCTAATACTGCTACTCGTTGCCGAAGTCGCAGGCGAAATTGTATTATGCATCCTGACATGTGCTTTCTGAAGCTGACATTCGCATCTTGCATCTGACATTCCGCATTCTGCCTCAACTTCATGTATAGATCCTTCCCTTGCTCTTTTCATTTCCTTTTTTTTCTAGTGAGCTTGGGAAGGCTACTGAAACTCAAGAAAAATACACACATAGCTGAGATCACATCAATGATTCTTGATGATGTACTTGGCTAATGTTGGCTTTGCAAACCCTAGCCACCCTACCTGCTAGTATCCAAGTGCTAGTTTCAGTGATGCAATCTTTTTTGATCAGATCCATCATGTATCATAATATTCAAATCAACACTAAAGATATATTTTCCTCAAAGAATGTTACATTTTCAATCTATGACTCCATCATGATGGCATCAAAACTGCTACAACTCATTCTTTAAACCACAGAGATACATAGGCACAAGAGGATCCTGGATCTGTGGATTGATGCCCACTGATGCCTAAACTGTCACAAACTCAGGGTTTTATTGAGGACATTTTCAATTTTATTATGGAAAAGGAGGTCATGTGACAGGGCCACATGACAGAGAACATGAAGGATCTGATGACATCAACAGGGATCAGCGGAACACCTGATGTACAGTTTCTAACATGCATCACGGATGGTATCACAGGGGAACTCGTCGGTTCAAGAATAACCCGAGAACGCGTTACGCTGTCGTGACCTGATGAACCAGAAAGGTCTCTTTCGGACAATAAGAACGTTCTGGACTCGGCATGACTCAACATGACTCATTATGACATCATGTAGGGCTGGGGTATATAAGTAGGAGCACCTTCGGCTGTATTTCCCTAGTCTTGAGATTTACTTGATTCCACGACTTCCTGTCTGCCACTCGCGTCTGCTAAGCCTTCACGGGCCAGTCGTAGTCGGACTCTTAGTTGTTCGTCACATTATCTCAAGACTTCTTCCTACCCTCGTACCGCTCGTACCTCCTACCACTTCTCCTTACCCCGTGACTATCGTCACTACCCTCCTACCTCTTACCCAACCCGACCCCTTTTGAGCCAAGCGCTTTGCGCTCCGCCCAAGCTCGACTTCGACCACCAAAGGGCTGAACGCTTGCGTCCTTCCCTTCTCGGCTATTTCTAGGTACCGGGAGCTCGGCGACAGTGCAAGGACTTTTGTTCGGGCGTTTACGCGAGCAGAGAACCTACACTCTTCAAGACCACAGGGTGCCCCTCGGAGCCCTATCAACCTCGACTATCAACAACCTGGCCTCTTGGGGCAACGACGACGGTAGTGGTTGGTACAGCACCGCCGAACCCAATCCGTGGTCCGACGACCCAAACGACATCCTCCCTTCCCAACCCTTCTTCATTCCCACCGACCTCGACGCCGCAGTACCTCCAAAACTTCGGAGTCACCTACGCCCAGTTCGCCGCCGACTACGCTGCTCGTAGGCACGTGATCGGTCGCTTATTTGACGTTATAAACCGTGTCTGGGACCTATACTCCACACACCGACCCCTTCTCTGGTTGGCGAAGTTCCGACGAATCGAATCCGGAGTCCTCGAACTCCAGCAACAGCTCCGGGACGGCGACTCCTCCGTACTCCCGTTCGCGCGTAGCGTCATCGGGCGCCAGGGTCTTCTCGGCACGCATCCCGGGAACCACTCTTGCCTCTTACAAGCGTGTCAGTCTCTGGCACCGTCTTACCGAGCGCCGCTGCAGTCGCAAGCGAGGACGTCGAACTACCCGATCGACCAGACGACGAGGATACGTTGCACGGTTCTAGTACCATCCTTCCCCCACAACAACCCCGCTACGACTGGCACAACGACCCCCAAGGTCTTCTTGTGCCAGACCCAGACCCTGAACCACCCCCTCCCTCCTCAACAACCACCTACTGCCGCAGCACCCATGGCTGCATCCAAAATCATCCTCGCACGGGAACCTCCGTTGTTCTCGGGTGACCGCACCAAGTGGGAAGGGTTCTATGACACCCTGACCACGTACCTCGCTGCTTATCGTGAGCAGTTCACCACACCAGAAGCTAAGGTGTGGTTCACGATCTCGTTCCTACGAACCGCGGACGGATCGCAGTGTGTCGCGTCGGACTGGGTCCGGAACTGGAAAAAAGAAGCACGTGACCGATGGGGAGCTCGAGGACAATTACACGTTCCGCGAGCTTGCCAAAGAGCTCAAGAGCACCTTCGAGGACACGACAGAAGCCAAGGTAGCACACGTCAAACTCACGACGATGCGCCAGGGCAAGATGTCGCTCAAGGACTTCCTGGAGGCGTTCGACTTGCTTGCGGAAAAAGCTGGCTACGAACCTCATGCCATTCCGTGCAAGTACGACGCCTTCCTCATCCAGCTCTTGGAAACGGCCGTCAACTCGGAGATCAACAATCCGATGTATGCGGGTGGGCTGGTGCTGCCCACTACATACGACGACTGGAAGCAGGCCCTGTACCGGAACGACGCCAACCTCGCCCGGCAAAAGCTTGCGGAGAGCCGACGAGGTGGTGCTCAAGTACAGCACCAGGTCTGGACTCCGAAGACGTACCAACCACCGGCACGGCAGGCTCATACTGCCGCTGCACCTCCGGCCCAAGTACCCCAAGCGGCGAAAGCTGCCGGGACGGAGACGGTGCCAATGGACGTCGATCGGGCCAAGCAGAGGCCGCGCGGAGTCCGCTGCTACAACTGTGGCCAGTTCGGTCACATCAGCAAAAACTGCCCGGACCCGCCGCAAAAGAAGTTTAGCGCGCGGGCACTCCTAGCACAGATCGACGACGCCGAGAAGGAGGACGTCGAGATGTTGAACAAGATCGTCGAGAAGCTGCGGGAGAAGGGTTTTGAAGCGCTCCGCCCCTAAGGCCAAGGGCCGGAGCCGCTGCTGCGGGATGAGAGGAAGGGACGATACACGCTCCTGAGTGGAATGGACAATTGTACAACTACGGACACTGATACGTACTATGCAAACGACTCGGATTCCCTACGTAAAAATATTCACGATTTCCTTTTTGAGTCCCGGCGTATTACTATTCTCGAGAATCAGAATCGGCGTAACACTATAAAGGAGCAGAAGCGAAAGGAGAAGGACGCGTGGTGGAATGAAGAGTGTTGGGAAATATTTAAGGCCCGCGGAGATGAAACCCGCGTCAACAAAGACTCAAAAGGGGAGCGATGCTCCGGAGGCTCAATCCTCGGACGATGACGAGGAGGTAGCGCCTGCACCAAAACACACCCGGGTACCGGATCAGACCCGGATGAAGGAGGCCGCGGCAAGACAAGCCGGACCTCAACCGTCCAAGCTCGCGAAGGAGCTTCGGGACTATCAGCGGGCGCGGAAGCGTTCCGAAATGTTGGTTCCGGTGACCTTAATGGTACCGGAGACCGGGAAGGTCCGAGCGATTAAAGCGCTTTTGGACAATGGATGCACTACGACGTGCATCGACGGAGCATATGCGGCGGCGGAGGGTTTTGAGTTACAGAAGCTCGAAACAGAGATAACGGCGCGGAATGCGGATGGCACAGAGAACGAGCAAGGGAAAATCACGCACCGTAGAACTGCGTATGGGGATTGGTGATCACTGGGAAATGCAACGATTCCTTGTGACTGGATTAGGCAAAGCACGTGCCTTTATCGGCTACGACTGGTTGGTGAAGCACAATCCGGAAATTGATTGGAGAGCTCAGACGATCAAGTTCTCCCGATGCCCCACGGAATGCAATTCCCACGCTGAGGAGTTCAAGTGGATCCGGAGTTGGAGGAGGGTGAATCGATCCTGTTGATCGACTTTGAGCCCGCAATAGAGATACGGGCCAAGGGGACCCAAGCACAGCAGATGGCGGAGGAAGCGAGCAGAGAGAAGGTGGCGGAAGCAAAAATTCCCGAACAGTACCGAGAATTTGTGAAGGTCTTTGCCAAGGAGTCGTTCGACGCGCGTTACCTGAGCGACGACCGTGGGACCATGCAATCGAACTTAAGCCGGATGCCAAGGCCGTCGATTGCAAGATCTATCCTTTATCACGTGACGAACAACGCGAGTTGGATAATTTCCTTGACGAGAACTTGAAGAGTGGACGCATTCAACCATCGAAGTCCCCGATGGCGTCTGCCTTCTTCTTCGTCAAGAAAAAGGACGGATCTCTACGGCCCGTGCAGGACTATCGGAAGCTCAATGAGATGACGGTCAAAAATCGTTACCCGTTGCCGTTAATCTCGGAGCTAGTCCATAAGCTCCAAGGAGCCCGGTACTTCACTAAGCTCGATATTCGATGGGGATATAATAATGTCCGGATCAAGGAGGGAGACGAGTGGAAGGCGGCTTTCCGAACTAACCGCGGGCTGTACGAGCCGCTGGTGATGTTCTTCGGTCTTACCAATTCCCGGCAACATTCCAGACCATGATGAATGACATCCTCCGTGACCTGATCAATGAAGGTCACGTGGTAGTCTATCTTGACGATATCCTGATCTTCACGGATTCGTTGGAAGAACACCGAGAGATCACGCAACGAGTGCTTCAGGTTCTCCAAGAGCATAAACTCTTTCTCAAACCCGAAAAGTGCGAGTTCGAGCGCACTGAGATTGAGTACCTGGGAGTTCTAATTTCGCACAACTCGATGAGGATGGATCCGGTCAAGATCAAAGGCGTCATGGAATGGCCTACGCCAAAAACGGTCAAGCACGTGCAAGCCTTCCTTGGCTTCACGAACTTCTATCGGCGGTTTATCCGAGGCTATAGCGAAGTGGCCAAACCGCTTACGAAGTTGACCGGAAAGGCGGGCTGGACCTGGGGAACGGAGCAGCAGGAGGCATTCGAGAGGTTGAAGCAGCGGATTGCGGAGGACGCGGTACTTGCATTGCCAACGGACGACGGGAAATTCCGTCTAGAGGCCGATGCATCTGAAGGAGCGATCGGTGCCGTTCTTAGTCAAGAACAGGACGGCATATGGCGACCAGTAGCATTCATGTCTCATAGCCTTACGGAGACTGAACGCAACTACGAGATCTACGACAAGGAGATGCTCGCCATTATGTTCGCACTGGAGGAATACCGCGCCATTCTCATGGGCGCAAAGGAAACGTTTGAGATCTTTACGGATCATCAAAATCTCGGATATTTCAAGCAGCCGCAGAAGCTGAACCGACGGCAAGCGCGATGGGTAACGGAGTTGGCTCAATACAACTTCACGTTACATCACTGGCCCGGAGCGCTTAATCAGAAGGCAGACCTCCTGTCTCGACGGGCCGACCACGATCAAGGCAAAAACGACAACAAGGACGTCGTCTTGTTGAAACCAGAATTGTTCAGAGCGGTAGAAGCACAATTCGAGGGACCAGTGGACGAGCTGTTGCAGTCGATCAAATCGGCGAGGCACTTGGACACGAGCGTCAAGCAGGCCCTTGAGAAATTGCTCTCTGGTTGGAAACGAGACGGCGACTTGATCTTGTACAAGGACAAGATCTATGTGCCTCGTGACGAGAAGCTTCGCGAAAAGATCATTCGCTTGCATCACGACACACCATTGGTCGGACACCCGGGAGAGTATCGGACGCAGGAGTTGGTGGAGCGGAAGTACTGGTGGCCGAGGATGGGCAACCAGATCAAGGAGTATATCCGGACGTGCGACGCATGTCAGAGGACTCGGTGGAGGCAGAGGACACACGGCTTGTTGAAGCCGCATGCTGTGCCGAACGGACCATGCGAGACTATCTCCATGGACCTGATCGGACCGTTGCCGGTCAGCAATGGTTTTGATGCAATCCAAGTATGGGTAGACACGTTCACTAAAAGAATACACGTGGAACCCGTCAGCATCAAGATCAAGAGCGAGGGAGTTGCGAAGCTCACGAGAGACCGAATCGCACGGTATCATGGAGTTCCTCGGAAGGTCATATCCGATCGCGACCCTCGCCACGTTTCGGAGTTCATGCGGGAACTCAACCGGCTTTCGGCACGGAGATGAACCCGGGCACGGCCAATCACCCACAGACGGACGGACAGACGGAACGAATGAACAAGGAGATCGAGCATTACCTTCGGATCTATGTCAATCATCACCAATCTGATTGGTCCGAATGGCTCCCTCTAGCCGAGTTTGCGTACAACGACAAGACTCATTCGTCGACAAAGGTGTCTCTGTTTTTCCTGGATCACGGTTATCATCCGTGGAAGGGTGTCGAGGGACCGCACGAGTCCTATGTCGGGAGTGCGGAAGAGTTTGCCAAGACGATGCAACGAGCACGGGAAGACGCGACGGTTGTGATCAAAAAGGCCCAGGAACGGATGAAGAAATACTACGATCAGAAACGTGTACCGGCGCCGGAGTTCAAAGTCGGCGATCAGGTATACGTGGACGGATCGAAAGTACAACAGAACCGTCCTTCCCAGAAGCTGAACGATCGCCGCGTCGGCCCCTACGTCATCACGAAGAAAGTCGGGGAATCGGCTTATGAGCTCGAATTACCCGGCGGAACTCGGACATATCCGGTCTTTAATGAGACGGATCTGACGTTGTATCACGAGCCACCGCCTCACCGACGCGAGGAACGTCCACCGCCGGATATCATCAACGGAGCTGAGGAGTGGGAGGTGGAGGAGATCCTTAAGAAGCGTAGGATGGGTAGAGGATGGCAGTACCTGGTCAAGTGGAAGGGGTACCCGCATAGCAAGGACTCTTGGGAACCAACAAAGAACCTCACGCACGTTAAAGAGCTCCTGAAGGAGTTTAACAAACGAAAAGAGGTCACCCAAGCAGCGGTAGTTTCCGAGACAGAACAACCGAGTCCTTTCAAACTGCCGGTATTACCCCTTGGCCACTGGGACCATCTCGTCAAACGGTTCAAAACGAAACACGAGAGCCTGCCTTACCCGCAGAAAAAGCTGTTTAATGGCTTTACTGGACGCCGAGGAAGTTGCACCGAGGACAGGGGAGGATAGACGCACGAAAATGCCCTTCGTCGACGAGGACGTCGACCTTGACGAGGGGGTAATGTCACAATCTCAGGATATTATCCGGGACATTTTAGATTTTATTATGGAGAAGGAGGTCACGTGACAGGATCACATGACAGGACACGTGCTAGATCTGATGGGATCTCGGGGATCAGCGGAACACCTGATGCTTAGTTCCTAACAGGCATCATGGATGGTATCACGGGGAACTCGTCCGGTCCAAGGATGACCCGAGAACGCGTTACGCTGTCGTGACCTGATGAACCAGAAAGGTCTCTTTCGGACAATAAGAACGTTCTGGACTCGGCATGACTCAGAGATGACTCATTATGACATCATGTAGGGCTGGGGTATATAAGTAGAAGCACCTTCGGTTGTATTTCCTTAGTCTTGAGATACGTTTTCCCTCTCGATTCTTGTCCCCTGCCACTCTCGTCTGCTAAGCCCTAACATGGCCAGTTGTAGTCAGGACTCTTAGTTGTTCGTCACATAAACTACGAGACAAAAACTCCTCAGCTAGTCCTCATGTCTTGGAAGTATAGTTCTTTTGTCATACATTTTCCTGCTTGGTGAAGCTTAGATTTTAGTTCTAAGGCAACAAACATAGCATTTTTGTCAAATAATGAGGTACACGCCGTGAACAAGGAACATAAATTGATTGTCACTTCCCATATATAGCAGATGTTTTCAGAGAACTGGAACCGGAACTGGACAGAGATCAGAGGAGATTTTATTTTTCCTGAGGTCCCAGCCTTGTATACTACCCAGCAGCAACTTACCCCATGTGATTTGACTCAGGGGAACCTTAGTTCTTGAAGTTGTTGCAGAAAGCGCTCAGCGGCGCGGCAAGATTGCCATGTCGCCGATGCCGCATTTGAATGACGCGGCTACATCAATGTGTCAGCGGCAATTCATGATGCGCTTGGCGACGATGCATCAATTGAATGTCAGATGCAGAAAGCAAATGTCATGGTGCAAAAAACATACACGCAAGTCGCAGCCGCGGATTCCGACATCACGCTAGCCTCTTCCGACGCTGTCCTCTTCAAAGTCCACAAATGCAACTTGAAGGTGCACTCTGAGATTTTCGCCGACATGTTCGCGTTGGGCAACGCCGAGTCGACAGCATCGGATGAGCCCGTCCGCTTATCTGAGACGGCTGCGGTGCTGGAACTGCTCCTGCAGTACATGTATTGCCAGCCGCAACCGGACCTCACAGAGGTGCAGTTCGGGGATCTTGAACCAATCGCGGAAGCAGCGGAAAAATATGGGGTTCATGCCGCAAAGCCGTTCCTGCGGACTCAGATGAAGTTATTCCTTGACACAAACTCGCAGCATCGCCCCTTCGATGTGCTCAACTTTGCCCTGCGCCATGATATCAAGGATCTTGGCAACTTGGCAGCGGTTGCGTGTATGAACCTGCCCCTGCACGAGGCGAAGGAAACCTTGACCGCGGATTTTTTTGTGAAATGGGTCAGTCTTTCGCAGCCTCTGTAGAATTCATTACACTGACTCGAGTTCACGGGTATATAGGCCATTTATCGGGACGAGTGGTACACTGAATATTACATCAACGGACATGACTACAGAGGGAACATCCGCGGTTATCCCGGCGTTCATCTCTCGAACGTAAAATTCATGCAGCCCGGTCACGGTCTACCAGATAGGTCGTCGACGTCACGGTGGAACGGCATAAGTCAAATGTAAGAGACATATAGTGTACTCTGAAGAGCGTTGGAATAGCAAACCCAAGCAAAAAAAGGCGTTCCTCTTCAGTCCACACCACGACTATAAAAAAGTATATCGCTAGATTCAGACTCCGACTCGCAAACAAACGGGGCATCGTATCATAAGTATCTACTATCTACAGAACAAACCGAAACGAAAAACGGAGCTCTAAATATGTGCAATAAACATAGGCGCGCATCGAAGAGGTGAGGGGCCAAAGACGTAGCGAGGTGGTATCATGGACAGGGAATCAGTATCGTATCGCAGTAATCGTATCTTATCGTATCGTATACGTATCATGGAGGATGGATCATTAAAGCGTAGGGCCGTATTACATGTGGCGTGGATCGTGCGTGCAGTCATACAGTAATAGATAATCGTATCGTGGATGGATGGTCCGTGGATGGGGAGAGATTAGCCGATTCAGGATCGGCAGGGGGAGGGAGATTAAAACGAGACGGGACGAGATGGATGATACACAAATGACGAACGGGCGGACAATTAACCGCAGCCAGGCACGCGGTAAACGCGTTGCCATAAAACGTGCTGCGGATGGATGGATGTCTTTTGGGAGGGATGCCGCGAGGTGAAGGTCGAAAGCGGCGTAGACGCGGGGCCTCGTTATGAGGGACGCGCTAAGAAGATGAGGAAGACGGAAATGCGAGGGCGTAAGATGCCGAGCCGCAGGAATGGAAGCATCCGGACCGGAGTGCGGTGCGGTGCGTGTGCGTGGCAGCCACAGGCACGTACGCCGTCGCCGTCGGCATCGAGAGCGACAGCGATCTGTGGGTGGGGTACCGGCGCAGCGCGCGGATGGAAAATGGGTGGGGAAAGCGGGGTCGTGGTTCGGAGGAAGGATCATGGATTCGCGCTTGTCAAGCGAGGGTAAGGGCAAAAGCTATGTCGCGAAATGAAATCCTAAAATGAGTCAAGAACGCGAGTCAGCACCACAATCTCTACAAGCAGAAACACAGCAAGGAAACACGCACCTAATATGATTCACTTCGCTTCGGCTTCCCACCAAGCCCACCCAGCACGCGCTTCAGCAACCCAGGTTCCTTGGTCGTAGGGGAGGTAGGCGATCGCGGGGGGCCGTAACCGGGGGCGTAGACGTAGCCCTTTTGGCCGTGGACGTACGGCGGAGGCTTGCCGTACATTGGTGGGATGGGCTGAGGCGCGTACATCGCCATCGGTGCAGCGGGTGCTGCGGTAGGTGGTGCAGGAGGCATCGTGTACGTGCCGTAGCCCGGGACAGGCGCAGGGGCGTAGGACATCGTTCGACGATGGCCGTGGGGTTGCGGTTGCGGTTGTGCAGGGAGGACGAAGTAGCTTTGCGCTGCCTGGGGCTGCGCGTAGTATTGGGCGTAGTAGGGATTCGGAGGAGGGCTTGGAGCAGGTGGGTACGGTTGCGGGTACGGCGCAGCAGGGTAGGCGTAAGCCTGTTGTTGGTGTTGTTGCCCGTATACCGACCCTGGCGGCGGCGCAGTCTGCGGCCGTGGTGGCGGACCGGTGCTGCGACTGCGCTGAGGAGGGCTGCGTTGTTGAGGCGGCGGCGTAATCCACGGGCTCATAGGCAACGGCGGCGGCGGCGTCCTTTCCCGTTCTCGATGCCGCCTGTCGCCCGACCGCGTACGCCGATGGCCCTCGCTGCGGTCCCTGTCGCGATGCCTGCTCCTCTCCTGGGGCAGCTCGCGCACACCCAGACCCGCGGGCGTCGGCGGCTCGGAGGGATGCACCTGGCGTATTCTGCCCGTCTCCATCGCCCATTCCGATATCTTCGCTTGCTTCTTGAGGTGCGCCTCGATGGCCTCGGGGCTGTAGTCGTACTCCGTCATCGAGTACTTGCGTGTGGGGTGGTTGTCGTGGTGTAAGTCGTAAGGGAGGAGAGGAGGATGGTGGGGGAGGGAAGAGGGAATGAGTCGCCGTGACGCGGAAGAGGAAAATTTTTCGAGGGCGTCTATATAAAGCTGACGTCGCCATCACACGCCTGTCAAGCCCATGTCGCCGCGTCTTGCGCCGTCTCCGTGTGTCGCCGCGGATGCTTTCGAGTCAGCGGCGCAGCATTCAGCTTTCCTCATCCAGCCCATAATGGCCGGCGCTCACTCAGCTTCCAGCTCGATCTCGCGCTAGGTGCTACCCCGCGCATTCGAGCATCTTCGACAAGCTGCGCCTCCCTTCCCCCGCGATCTCCGTCCGGCGGCAGCGGGCTGCTGCTCAGCTTAGCCATCCGAGTACCCGGCGTACCAGGGCTTCAATTCGGTCGGAGACTGTGATTCTCAGCGTCTAGTACCCGGAATCACACGCTTTGGGGTCAATACCCTCGCTTCGGTGACGCAAATCCCTACGCAAACAGGCGCGCGGGATCCACGAGGCCCGACTACTTCGAGTAAGCGCGTCGAAGCAGCGACAAAGGCACCCACGGAAACGCTAATCATTCCAATCCGTCTACGGCGCGAAGTCCTGAACCTGAACCAGATTGCCCTGATCCGAGCTAGCTATGTAGCATCCATGAACCCGATATAGGCCATAGGAAGACGTCTCTCCATTCCTATCTATCCATCTATCCCGAGCAGCCTCCGATCCCGAACGGAGGCGGACGGCGAGTCCCTCTGTGGGGATGATTAAAACACGGAATTTGCGCGGGGACGGCATCTCATCTCGTCGCGGGAAGCTCATTCGAGACAAGCACAGCTCACGCACCAAATCCCCGTCTCGATCTCCCGGCGGCGTCTCCCGTTTCCCGTCGGCGCGTCTAAATATGAAGCCCTGACTCGAGTGGTAGCACAGCAAAGCTGAACTCTCTCCGTCCCGAGCCCGCGCTGCAGTTGGCACGCAACGCGCGACGATCCCGAGCTGAGCACAAAGTCGGCGCTTCGAGATCCAAAGGTGCGGAAACACCGCGACACGATGATGCATTCCTCATTCCTATCAATCAATCACGGAGGTCGCCGCCGTCTTCATCAACGTCCATTGAATGACGACGCTATGGTGGACTAAGAGTGGAAGATTTGTACGTAATGCATTATCCAGAAAGCTTCTGAGAAAACTCGAGCAAGTTCTATTGAGTGCTGACCAAATCTGACATTATTATGCAAAACCTGTAAGAATAATTCATTCATAATATAATATGCACCTCAGCTTCATAACACATCTATAACTAATACTATTGTTTATATCATGACTGCGATTTTATTATAATTTCTAGACCACAAATCTGAGAGAACAGAGGGAGACCTGAATGCAATCAATCTCATCAGGAATTTCATAATGATATCAAATAGTTATCATTTGGTAGTACTGTTCCTGATGGTATCTTCAAATTACACAACACGAGTATAAATGATGCAGCAATCAAGGCATTTTCTTATTCAAAATAAATATATTGTACAAGAGAGTAGACAAAGAAAAATCAGCATCACTATCATCCACCTCCATTTCTCTGGAACCTTATAAGATGATGAATTATTACCAAACGAAATAATGTACTTACCCAATTATTCATTTGATTTTGAATCCAGCACATCCAGAGGTAATAGTCCTTCTTTTTCCACTCTGTCAGCATCATCAAGCCTTCCCAATTGTTCATAGGTGCAAGCAAGATTAGCTCTTGCAAGTAGAGCCCAGGATAGAAGTCCGTTCCTGAAGCACTTGTTCTTGAAGTTCTTGGGCCTTAGTGAATTGAGATTGCATATAGCAGGTTCCAGCAAGATTAGACCTGGCAGTGATTGTATAGGGATGCTGAGGACCAAGAATATTAGTTCTTTTCTCTAGTACTTTCTCCTCCATCTCCTGTGCTTCTTGGTATCTGCACAGCTGGCTCAGGGTATCTGCAAGATTGCCCATTGCAATAAGGGTATCTGGATGATCAGGACCAAGAATCTTTCGACACTTCTGAACCACCTCTTCTTGCAGGGCTTGTGCCACAAAATATTTTCCTAGTAGATGATATGTAGAGGCAAGGTTCCCCATGATAGCCACAGTTTCCGGATGATCAGGACCTAGAAGTGTTTTTCGAGCTTCAAGTACATCAAGCTCTAGCATTTTTGCTTCAATATACTTTCCTTGCCTTGTGTATGTGTCTGCAAGGTTCCCCACTGCATCCAGTGTACTGGGATGCTCTATACTTAGTAACCTATACCTTGTATGAGCTACCTGCTCATCCAAGTTGGATGCTTTCTCATACAATCCTTGCTGACAGTATATTTTTGCCAGGCTAGCTTTAGCAACAAGAGTTGTAGGATGATCTGCTCCAATAGCCAGGGTCAGACTCTTTAGAATATCCTCTTCTATTTTTTGAGCCTCATTGTACCTGCCTTGATACCAAAAAGTAGTCGCCATGCTACCTAGAGCCACAAGTGTATCAGGATGGCCTTTTCCTAGGAGTGATGTACGTTTATGAAACACTTCCTCCTGGATTGCCTCGGCTTCTGCATATCTTCCCTGGTGATGGTAGGCTGCCCCCAATCGTAACTTTGTGAACCACAAATCAACATAGTCAGAGCCATGAACTCTGTTTTCCAGAGTGATCACTTTTTTGATCAATATTTCTGCATCTAGGTATCTTCCCAGATAAATATAGAGTGTTGCTAGATTGCCCATTACAAACATGGTTGAATAATGTTCTTCTCCTAGAGTATTGCTCCATTCCTTCAGAATCATCTCTTCCAGAACTTTTGCCTGGGTGAATTTTCCGCGAGCCATAAATGTAGCAGCAAGATTTGCAGTAGCATACATCAGCTGATGACTTTGGTGATACTGAAGTGCTAGCTGGTCAATCAACTGCTCATTTAATTCCTGGGCCTTTGCATGATGACCCTGCTGAAAATATGTTGCTCCCAAAGCTTTCATTATGCTGGTTGTGAGGTAATGATCTGGACCAGCAGTTTCCAGCATGGTTTCTTGGAGGCTCTGTGCTTTGGTATATTGTCCATATTTATAAAATATGTCTGCTACATCATCTATATCAGAGAGAATATCAATCATGCTGTCATCAGCTTGTTGATATTTAAGATATGAGTCTGCTATTGAACTTGCTGCTGTGAACAGTCCACCGGCCAGATATACCTCAATACAATCAATTGCAAATCCCTGATCAATGAAACCTTGATCAGCTTTGAGGCTTTGTATATGTAGTGCGAGAGCAGCCTTTTCTGCCAATTCGACACTATTGGTGGCAGCAACACCTAAGATAGTGATCATCTGTCCATGATAGAGATCCAGCTCAGACATTGTTGTTTTTGCCCATTGAGAGACTAGTGGATGTATGGAATAAATATTATCTTGCTCTGTCATAAGAGAGTATTCACAGATTTCAGACATTGTCTGCTCAAAGATAGATGTGCTCCAATTATTCTCGTCATCAAGAAAAAGGTGCAGTATTTGAGTAGAAGATTCATTCTTAGAGCTGGCAGCCTTGCTAAAGATATCTTCGATAATGCCATCATGGTGCATCAAGGCACACAGCTGTAGAAGTTTCTTGGCAGTTGAAGAAAGAGCATCAAAGCTCAGCTGCCAAGTGCCATATAGAGTGAAGTGGTAGCCACTGTCTGTTTGGTGTGGCTTCTGAGCCATTAATTGATCTCTTTTCTCTCGATATAATGATAAATATCTCTTCAGGTCTGTTTTCATTGATGGTGATTGTCTGATGTATGCCCCTGCTTGAATGATAGCAAGTGCAAAGCAGTGAAGTGTTTCGGCTATTTCAGATGCATATTTTAATGCCTCAGGAATTCTAGTGTTTGCCATTGAGATTTTCAATAGCAATGTAGTTGCATCATCAAGCTCCAAGTTAGAGACATAGAGGCATCTCTCTGGTGAACTTGTGTGAATTGATAGCTTTGGGTTCCTAGATGTGATCAAGATATTTCCATGGCCACTGCGAGGAAGAAATAGTCCAAGATCTAGTTGAGGATCATCAGCATTGTCAATTAGCAGCATCCACTCCTCCAAGTTAGTTTGTAGCCAGTTGTGGACAGTATTGAGTGTTGGCTGTAAGTTTTTAGCTTTTGCAATATCTTGAAAGCTTGTGGTGAGTGACTCGGTGGTGCTGGCATCAATCTTGAAAGTCTCTTGAAATCTACATGAAGTTGAAATATATAATGGGATCTTCAAATCAACTTACCGAGTTGGATTTTCAGCAATGAATCCAAGAGCAATTTGTGTCTTGCCGGCACCTCCAAGCCCATGGAGAAGAACAGTTTTTTGTTCATTTTGGCTGTCTCGCCCAAATATCTCCCTGAGCTTGAGAAGCATAGCATGTCGGCCTTGAAAAAATATTGAAGGAGAGGGACAGCCTCGATATACTGGCAAACAGTAACTATTCAGGCAGAGCCAGAAGATAGTGCATAGAGATGTTACCTGTATTTTGCCTATGGCCATGAGTAGGGAATATAGAGCAATTGATATCACGCACAATGATGTCTGCGCAATATAAGTGTTGTGAGAGAAAAGGTTGACTTGTGCTCCTTGGCCAGTGCCGCCCTCTCCCCCGTAGTGTACTGCTCGACCACCATCACCTCCAACACCACCTACAAGACATAAGTCATAGCTCTGACTTTGACAAAAGAGCCTGTGTACCGCCAAATGTGAGTTTTTTGGATATAGAGGCTCTGAAGAGCCATTGCGGCTTCCATATTAGACACGTTGCGCACCAGCCATTGACACCATTCAATGGCTGATTTCCGTTGCGCATTTCAATGGCTCTCAGATGTACCAGGCCATTGGATGGCTAAAACTTTTTTTCTGAGACAGATGTTATGAAGTTCATGAGACCATCCAAAGCTGATGGCATCAGTTCCCACTGGATAAAATGTCTGATCAACATCAACAGCCAATTTTCTTGCTTTCTTGGCTCTATTTCATGGCACAGGAGGCAGCAGACCTCATCATTGGTAATACTTGCCCAACGAGTACCTATCCAGTCCAAATCCAACCTATTTTCACAATCAAATTTAGAGCAATGACGTCAACTGGGAGCCATTGACATGCGCAATGCAAAACAGCCATTCAATGGCTTGAATGGCTGTTGCGCAACGAGTCTATTAGTGCCAGTCATATTTGCTTCTTGAGGAAGCCACAAGGGCATGCCATTCTTGCCCGATGTTGTAGGAGGGAGGCTCGATGGGGCTGAGAAAGTTTTCTCAGCTTGAAATCTACACAATACCCTGCTTGAACCCACAATGGATAAGACTGGATTGTCTTCGTGTCACTGCGAGCATTGAGCAGCTTGAAAGATTGTAGCTATAGCGAGTCACTGACATAGACTAGTATGGCGACTGCGAGTCCCAGCCTGCACTGGACCCATAGGTTCGGCCATGGCTCAGCTCACCCTGAGGACTGGTGGGTGTCGGAGTCAAGGAGTGGGTCGACACAGCCTCGGATCGCTCCACATGAAACCATTCGAGCTGTCAATCTATCAAGCGACATGTCACCTTGATGTCGCCATACAATACCGCGGCTTGTCCCCATTTTTTCATTGCCGTGCCGTGGCCAACAGCTTATGCAGGCCAGCGAATTAGCGAAAACAAGTTTGCCAGCTTGAAGTTTGTCCACGACAATGAGTGATATCATGATGTTTATCCCCGTAGAATGATCCGGGCCAAGCGACGTGAGCGCGTGAGCGCTGGCGTACGCTTCTGGCTCCCACGGCAGTCGCTCAGGGCGGCCCATCAGGCGGCCCAGCGGGGTCATTTGCGTGACAATGGCCGGAAAAGGGCTGGCTGGCTTCCGGTGTCAACCAACCTACCAGTATAAAGCTTTCTTGCAGATGCGTCGAGTCTCCACTCAAAAACCCTTTTTCGAAAATGCACCTGCATCGACTAATCCAAACGGCTGCGCTCCTAGCTCCGGCTTTGGCTTCGTTCCCGACTCGACTCCTGTACGACTCGCCAACCGGGCTGTTCGTCGAGAACATCGTCGTCCGCGCCTCGGGCGAGTTGCTCCTCACGTCGGTCGAGTCCCCGACGCTACACACGCTCAATCCGCACCATCCCAACACCTCCTTCGCCGCAGTCTACACTTTCCCGAACGCAAACGGGCTCACCGGGATCGCAGAATACGCGCCGGAGAAATTCGCCGTCGCAGCGTCGATCCTGAACGTCACCGCGCGGACGGGACAGCTCGGGAGCATCGTCGTCTGGAGCGTCGACCTCAGTGGTCCGGAGCCAGCCGCGAAGCCAATGGGCTACGTGAGCAACAGCACGCTCATCAACGGTCTTGGCCTCATTCCGGGCCTGTCCGACGTCGTGCTCGCGGCGGACTCGGCGCTCGGCGCCGTCTACACGATCAACATGCGTACCGGCGAGGTGCTCCTCCCCATCGTCGACACCGCGCTGCTCGGACCGTCCCCGACCGGCGGCACGATTGGGATCGACGGGCTGCACATGCGCGGCGACTTCCTGTACGCGACGAACACCGCGCTGGGCACGTTCCTCCGCATCCCGCTCGCCATCCACGCGCACAACTCGTCCATCTCGCCTTTGGGCCCATGGGAGATTCTGGGTACACTCCAGGACGGCCCGCCGACGCCTGCGCATTGCTACGACGATTTCACCATCGGGGAGGACGGGAGAGTCTGGGTTGCCACCCATCCCGGCGAGTTGGCGGTGTATACCCCGTTGGAGAATGGGACGTGGATCCAGCAACTGGCGGCGGGCGATCCAGATGGGTATACCGTCTTCACAGAGCCGACCTCGGCGGCGTTTGCGCGAGATGGCAAGTCGTTGTACGTGACGACGGGAGGCGGACAGGTTGTCGTCGTAGATACAGCTGCGTAGCGTCCAAGTCGAGACATTAATTTCTGGTCGGCTTAATGCTAATAACAATATGCTCTGCGTAAACAAATACATCAGCTTGATTTTTGCCTTCTTCACTGCTCACCTTCCGTCTCGCCGGCTCTTCTCCGCAAGATATGCTTATCCGCCTGCGTCCACAGGTCGTCTTCCAGCCCAAGCACCGCATTGCCCCATCCCAGAGACCACATCTCGAGGTCTGACAGCGCCACGAAGGAGGGATTCTCTCGGAGACGCGGCTCGACTTCACCCTGCGGATCGCGTTCCGGGGTAATGCTATAATATATCACCACGAAAGCCTGGAGCTTTCCGCGAGGATGAAGCGCCTCGATGAGCAGGTTGGTGGGCTGACCAACGAGATGTGGCGAAGAACCGGAGCCGGTGGCGAGATGCGTGAGGGACGGTAGGGCGAGGATCTGTGATAAAGCTTCGGGGTTTTGCAGCGGCTCGATATCGAGCACCTCCAAATGCGTGAGCTGCGCCAGCGCCGGGTAGTGTGCGAGCTGTACGTCCGTCGCCGGCGTGCAGTCAAAGAAGAGCGCGAGGCGGCACTTGAGCTGTTTGAGCCCTCGGAGGTGGTCGAGCGTGCCCTGCATCGCGACGTAAGGGAGCAGAACGAGATCCTGCACGCTGTGGCATAGCGATAGCGCCTCCGCTACGTCTTCTCGCGTGACGTTGTACCCTTCGTCGATGAGCAGGTTCCGCACCGCGGTGCCGAAAAGCGCTCGGGGGCGTGCGGAGTGAAGCAATTTTCGCAGTGGCAGTTTGATGAGATGGGGGAGGGCGGCCGATGAGAAGTCGTGCTGGAATCCGACGACGAGCGTCCGATAGAGGAGGTGTTCGACCCTGGGGATGAATATCAGCACCGGAGGGCGGAATTTATGGCCATTACAAACCATTCCTTCACCCGCCATGCGACGAGCATGAGGGATCGTACCTCATACGGCTGCTCGTAGGCGAGAGAGCAAAAGATTCGTTGCTCGAGCTCGGGCGGAAGGAACGGGCTTGAGGCTGACGCCGACATGAGGGGAGAAGACAAGCTGTGCGACGTGAGTGATGCAAATGTCAGTCGCGTCGTTCCTCTGATGGCAAACTTGAAGGACCGCAGCGGAACGAAAGCAAAAGAAGTAAGATCACCACGGACATAGCAAGTACAAGTACACTATCTTACACTTTTTCTCTTGAGACTTCAGCATCGCATCACTACTCATTCATTCGCCCAATAGCTCGGAATGACCATCATCACATCCTCGATGTACCACTTGCCCTCCATCCCTTGCACCACCTTCCCGCCCTCGCCCTCGCCCACCAGCACTTCCCCGCCCGCAGGCTGCACCTTCTCGTCCTCGACGCGCTCGACGCGCACCCACGTCCCCCACACGCCCATGCCCACATACGGCTTCACCGCCTCGCCCGCTTCGAGCGACACGAGCACGGTGATGTCGTCGTGCTCCATATCGTGTGCCGCCTTTGAGGGGGACGGGGACGGGCGCACGAGGGTGGGCGCGTTGTGCCGCGCTTCCAAGTCCGCGTTCGCGTTCGAGCCGGTGGGGTTGGTGGTGGGCTTCCAGTCGAGCCACGGCGCGAAAGTCAGCGTCGCCAGCGGCAGCGCGTCCGGGTCGGCGCCCGTGTTCGGAAGGGAAGCGCCCGTAAGCCTCCGCATGCTGCGTTCTGCGAAGCCCGGGCGGAGCGCCTTGCGGATCTCCTCTACGGTGCTGGGAGATGCCAGTGGTCCGAGGACGGACTCGAGCGTCGGCGGGGGTTCGTGGACGAAGCCCGCGTTCGCATTCGTAGCAGCTGTAGTAGCAGCGTCGTCGCCCCATCCCCCGCCCCCGCCACCAGAGGAATCCACTCCCCACCCGCCGTCGCCGGATTTGTCGCCCCACCCACCACCACCACCACCACTCGAGCCCCACCCGCCTTCGGTCGACTCCATCTGGACATCCGCCTCGCGTGTTTCCGGAACGACGGTCTCCTCAGCCTCCGTACGCGCACGTTTCGCAGGCCTGCCAGTTTCAGCGTCCCCGTCCTCTTCTTCGGCTTTACTGCCGTCCTCCTTCCCGTCCTCCTCGCCGGCGGCTTTGCTGTATTTCTCGCGCGCCCCACCTCCCTCCGCATCCTCATCCGGAACATCAATCCGCGCCCCACCCTCCGCCAGACCCAGATCCAGGACGTGCACACCCACCCTGCCCCACCCTCGCCCTCCGCACCAACACCAACTAACGCCCTCGCAAACTTATCCGGCAACGCCCCCGAGAGCGTCTTGGTCCCCGGCAGGTCCACCCGCGCGCGCTGCACCACGTCGAGCGCCTTGACGAGATCGGATTTGGCGATGACGGAGGTGCGGGAGAGGAAGTGCAGGAAGTGGTGTAGGAGGTGCGGGGCTGCGGTGGTGCGTTTTGCGTTGCTTCAGTGGGGTGCGGTTAGCGACGAAGGGAAGGGAGGGAGGGAGGGGACGCACTAGATGAATCCCTGATCGTGGAAGTAGGACGATAGGAAGACTTTGACGCCGTGCTCGGGGTCGTCGGTGAATCGCTGCGCTTTGAGGACGAGAGGGTCGACGGGCTTGTCGTCGTCCTCAGCGGCTTCGGCTTCAGCATCGACGACCGAAGGCACGGGCACGGTCGTGTCCTCGGCCGGCGGAACGGTGTACGGGACACCATCGTCCGCTCCGTCGAAATCGTCGTCGTCCGACATGTGTTCGTCGATATCCGCGTCGGCCGGCGCCGAGCCCTTGCCCAGCTTTTGTCCCTCCTTCGGGTCTTGAGCGCCGATGAAGATTTTCAGCTGTAGGAACGTCGGTAAGCTTGGAAGGATTTAGAGACGATGACGACGCACAATGCGAAAAACGTGGTAGACGTCGGGCAGCACCGATTGGAGGTTCTTGATACCGTAGTGCCTGCGCAGCGTTCAGAGATGGCTGTTAACGGAAATTTCGACGAAAAAAGACGCACGACTCGAATTCTTCGGTCGCCACGACCAAGCGAGCGGCAGGCGACATGGAGCTATAGATTCCCTCTTCAGAGCCGGTCTAGGTCTACGCGAAGAGGATTGAGCACGCACCTGTGGAACGGATCGTGGTATCGCGGGTGGTCGCCATATGTCCCCCACAACTCGTACCACGGCGCCGCATTGGGCTGCGCAATCGCCTTCGCTTTTGCCTTCTTCTTCTTGCTCTTCTTCCCCGTCCCTCCGCCTGCACCTCCGCCCGCTGACACATCAGCGGATTTGCTGCGTTCGGCCAAGACGACGGTGGGGATGCCCAGCCCGTCACGCTCGAAGGTCTCGCCATCCCGCACGATCCGCGGGCCGAATCCGGTGAAGTCGGCGAAGGGGATGATGGTGACGCCCGCAGGCACGGGAGGGAAGGGGGGATAGCGGTGCGTGTCGACTTGGACGGCCGCCATCGTCGTCGTCGTCGTCGTGGGAGGAGCAGAGAGCCACGAGGCGCACGTGACTATGACGGGCGCTTGTTGACGCATTGATCTTCCCGCGCCTCTTGCTAAACACGATGAGCGCCGTCTGTGGGAGTCGTCCGTCGAACAAGTAAGTAATTCCTCACACATATCGGGAATCGATGACGGTATCCCGCACTTGACAAGGCTCCCCGACCCTCGATGCGCTGCGAGATTCATGCGGCAGTGGCGCATCCGTCAAATAACGCGAATCCACCTTAATTAAATTAGGCAGCTACTTGAGACTCGCCCCTGCTGTCCCACGCACCGTGCCCCTTAAGGCCTTGACTTTTCCCTTCCCAGTCCTGCGACCGGTGCACCATGTGCGTTTTTGTCGTTGTATCTAGTTGCTCAACGATCTCGCAGGAGACCTTCCTTGACAAAAGAGCCTGCGCTAGCGTCCGCGTGCTGCTCGCTACCGAATTCTACTTGCAGATCGACCTCCAAAATGTGTTTACGCCGATAGCTTCAGGCGGCACGCTCTCGGAAACGACCGAATCATCAAGAACTCGTACATCGGCCACTGCTACGACGATGGGCGCGCAGACTTCGTCGTCGGCACGCGCGCAAATTTGCCTGTGTTCGAGAGGCTTTGGGCTGCAGTGCCCCGTCCTAATGTGCGTGCGTTTGTATATTTGTCGTTCACGGGCTTACATCCGCCGAAGAAGGACGCAGCCCAGCGAAAGATCGAAGCGTTACCCGGACTCGAGGCGAGTCTCCACTAGCTGGCTGTAACAGATGCTAACACCTCGGGGCAGTCTTCCGTTGATCCCGAGCCTTCCGACGCTCTCTCGCATGCGCAAAACGGAGGACCACAACTCGGACGACGAGGACATCGTCCCTATCACCCTAGCTGTCTTCTTGGAACAATTTTGCAAGCCCCTCAGCCGCTTCCACGACAGCCTAGCCGGAATCGGAGTCAGCGCAGAGATACTCTACTACCTGGCGGCGCAGATGGATCCCGACGAACGCCGGCTGTGGATCGCCAACCTCGTCGAGAGCTATCCCCACGAAGTAGAAGGAATGAAGCCGGCCGACTGGCTGTGTTTCCAGAGCGGACTCGCAAAGTTGGAAAAGCACTTGAATGAATACCGTGCTTGAATGCGAGGCTCCTACATTTTTTTGGCTGTTAACAACTACACCATCGAATACACATCACCGTGTCATACTGGTGGTTTCATTGCCGCCGGTTCTTCGGCCGATTTCGCCGAATCCCGAACCGCCATTAAAACCTAACCGGAAGCTCGGTCCAGTCCGGTTAGGTTACACAGGCCTAGGTTCGGCCTGTGCGGGGCCGAATTTCGGCCGGCTGGGGGCCGAGTCGGTATTGGTTTGCCGACGGTGAACCCGTCGGTTCGGATTGGAACGAATATCGTTTAAATTCGCGTTCGGCCCGAAGTGCCAGACTATCAGATGTCAAACGTCGGGATAAGAATCTGGGCTCCTTGACGCAAACCACCACCTAGCTCGACACGATGAGCGCTCCCCAAGCCCTTCCCCCGGAGCTCACCGACACGATCATCTCGCACATCAGCCACAAACCGACCCTCTGCTCCTGCGCACTCGTCTGCCGCTCTTGGGTCCCCGCCTCCCGACACGCACTCTTCACAACGCTCTCCGCGCGCGGCGACGACATCGAATCGCTCCTCGCCCTCCTCTCGACTGCAGAAAACACCGTCAAGCGTCAGTTCCAGCGCGTCGAGCTGTCTTTTGCGGAGAACGGCCCGACGCAGGCGCTTATCCGGCTGTTCCCCGAATGCGCCGCGCTGAGGGAGCTCCGCCTCGACTCGACGATGTACTACTACGACTTTCCCGTCGTCCCGCAGCTCACGCATTTGGAGCTCAGCAAGATACAATTCGGGAGCTTTGCGCATTTCCTGGCGCTGCTCAGCCGGTTGCCCGGGCTGAAGAATCTCAAGCTCGAGTACATCGAGTGGGCGGCGGCGAGGGGATGGGCGGCCGTGGAGGTGCCCGACGAAGAGTCTATGGCCCCTCTGAATCTCGACAGCCTCGATATCATGCTCAGCGGGGATCGGAGCGAGGAGGAATTCCTCGACTGGCTGGGGGACCACAAGTCTGCTCCGCGGGCAAAGCACCTCGTGGCGTACATCCCCCCCTTCCGGCTCGCCCTTTTCCAAACGTATCTTGAACATACCGCAACGACGATTACGAGGCTGCATCTCTACGACCGAGGTAAATACTTGCTCTCTTCGGTTTGTCAAGTTTTGCTCGAGTGCTCACGATCCCTTAGCTCACATCCTCAGCCTCCAATCCCTCACCTCCCTTCAATTCCTCCATCTCACGTACAACGGTGGCCAGGACGTCGCCCGCTATACAACGTACTTCTCCAATACGCTCCCCACCCTCCTCGACACGCTCCTCCTCGCCCACCGTGACGCCCCGCTCGCGCAGCTCACCATCGACCTGCTGTTCTCCTGGACCTTGACGATGCAGTTCTCCCCTCAAGTATTCGAGCGTCTCAAGGAAAATCGCTACTTCACGCGCGAGTCCACGCTCCAGGTCGTCCACTTCAACGTCGTTTGTCCGGGGCATAAAATCGACGAGGAGGGACGCCTGGCGCCAGGGCATTATCACACAGGAGGCGATTTGCATGTTTGTGCGGCGGAGCGGCTTTTCCGGACGAGGCTCCTCCCGTTCATGGGCTTTCCGGAGGGTGGCAATGGGAAGCCGAGGTGTGTTATTTGGCTCGCGCATTCGTTCGATCGGGCTCGGAGGTAAGTAGAGAAACTCGGGGTGTTTACTACTGTACCATTTTTTTTTTTTTCAATTCTCCGTGTCACGGTCACATCCGAAATTTTTGCCGAAATATTTCGGCGGGTCACAGGTCACAGAGGGTCCCGCCGAACGCAGACAAAATTGTGTCGTGAGCCCAGAAAAATGCCTAATTTTCCTCCGGCCGCGTCGCCGCGGCCGTTGATGCCCTTTGGCATCATAAAACCTCCATATTGATATTGAGTAATGAAGGTAGAATGAGGCTGCTCTGCATATTTGACCGGCCAAAAGCCAGGCAAGGCCACCAAATAAAACCTGGAATCACAATGCAGGCATGCCGAGAAATGGACCATTTGATATAGCTGTAGCAACGACTTCAGTTCTGTACTGTCGCTGGCCTGTTTGGCCACACTTGGCTGAAAATTTTCAGGTGTCACGCTCCGGACGGCCCTCCGCCGAATACACAAGTTCGGCGGATGGTGTCACAGGTCACAGCGCTGGAGAATTGAAAAAAAAAAAATGGTACAGTAGTATAAGTATACCGGAAGTACCGGTGGCAAAATCCTTGCCATGTCCAAAATACTAACGATGTTGAGACACCAAAGTCACTGCTGGAGTCGATCCAGGCCCTCGAGCTAGCTCCGCTCAGAGTAGCCGAGGGAACGCGGCCAGTGTTGCGAGACTGGGTTCAAGTTTTCTCTCTCAAGAATGGCAGCTTGAACCAGTACAGTACTGTACTGATTATTTTGTACATTTTAATTTTTTTGTGGCATGCATGTCATCATGATCTATTGGGTACTTTAATACTTACAGAGGAAATCGATCTAAAAATCTCTGCAAGCACGACAAAAGTGGCTCATACTCTGCAACAGTGGCAAGGTCTCGCTTGGATTCGATCCAAAGCCCTCGTTTCGATTCGAAAAGTGTTGAAAGTAGCTCAACTTCAAGGCTGCTCAAGGCGCAACCCGATGCTTCGAGATCGTCCCGATGCCAGTGCTTCCTCTTTAGTACATGCCTCAGTATGAGACCACAACTAGCTACAGAAGTATTAGAGTAACACGTACGAGATAAAATGGATGCATTGCTGGAATGTGATGATCTCCCCTGGAATCGATCCAGGCCCCTGCTCACTTCACCTTTCTCTACCGGCGCAAGTAGCCGAGGGCGCAATCTAATGCTGCGAGACCGTCTCGATGCTTTCCACTCCGCATGCCCAAGTATGCTAGTGTAAGGCTCCAACCTTTTCCATGTATAAAATTTTATAAACGGTTTTAAACGTTTAAAGTACCTTTTATTGTATGCAACTGCATACACGATAAAAAGAAATAAAAACAAGGTATACACGGTTTCGTCGCCAAAGTCCTTCCCAGCCTGATTTCGCTGGCCATGTGGCGACCATTGGCCCTTGGTAAAGCTTCCACTCTGTCCTCTGAGCATCTTTTTGCCAAACGGAAACACATCTCTGCCTGTTTGGATGTCCAGCGGCCTGACAGACTGTTTGCCCAGAGCTCCCATCAAGGTCATGGCTGCCTGAATGCTCAAGAAACCAGCCCACACCTCTCCTAGATCAGCCGGAACTGTGCCTCTAGACAAGCGACAGTGCAGCGAGGTATTCCAATGGCGCCATCAGCCATCATCAAAATATGATGCCTGAAACTGTGTTAAACGTGTATAAACGGTTTATACACTGTTTTTAACCTTTTCCGTTTATTTTAGGCCGTCGGATACACGAAAACTAAAAGGTTGGAGCCTTATGCTAGTGGACCCCGGTCGACACTGCAACAATGCAGTACTAGGAAGTAGCAGTAGCGCGTACGAGATACAGTACAATCGATCGACTCTGCGCATATCCAAAAAAAGAAAAAGAAAATCCCTACGCCGTCCAAAATTTAGGCTCGCCGCTCTTGCCCGGCATGGTCTCTCCTGGAGTCGATCCAGGTCCTCGTTTACTAAGGCACCCAATTGCACAATCTGGCAAGTAACCGAGGGCGCGACGCTATGCCGCGAGCCCGAGACCGTTCCCAGAATTAAGTACTCTCAGCCCATACATAACCCGGTCGTTCGTTCATTGCGTTCGTCCGTTCTTCGCCCCAAACCAAGTACGATCGACGTAAGTACATTTTCCCTTGCTACGGATAAATACACAATATGTAAGTAGCCCAACAAAAACAAAAACATCTAACAAACCCCACTCTCATTCCACGCCCCCGAACTGCCCCCCGGCACCTCATCCTCGTTCCACTGATTCGCCTTCCACAGGTCCCCATTGTACGTCACCACCGAGCCGCTGGTGTACGCCGCCGACGCGACCCACGCTGAGACGCCTGCGCAGGATGTGGAGGTGGAGGTGCTCGAGGTGGTGGTGGTGGTGGTTGAGGTGGTGCTGTGTGTGGTGGTTGTAGTGGTGGAAGTGCCCCCGCCGCCGCCGGTGGAAGACCCGACGGGCCACGAATCCGCGCGGACTTCTTCGATCCACGCCGAGTCACCGTCCCTACACGACACAAACCCCATCAGCACACACGGCAGGACAGAGAGAGAAGGAAAAACGCACGGATACTGCCACGTCATAACCCCGCCATCCCACCCCTGCCCCTTCGCCGTCTCCAAACACCCCGCCAGCGTCCCCGGGTCCATATACCCATTACTCGCATCCCCCGCCTGCGCAGGCTTCCCAATCACGAGCTTGCTCAGCTCCACCCCGTTCGCCGCGATCTGGAACAGCGCGCTCTCCGGCCACGCAGAGGAGGAGGTATCGAGCAGGCCGGCGCAGGTGGTGTACTCGGACGTGCCCTGGTTGTAGAATTGTACGTTGTACCAGTCGATGAGGGAGCCGACGGCGGCGTGCACGCCCAGGTAGCCGTTGTCCGGCCAGAGGTTGGGGGAGAACCAGGGGGCGACGGGCGCGTGGGTGAGGATGTATTGCCCCACCGGGAGTTGGGCGCGTAGGGCTTTGGTGAAGGTGGTGAGCCAGGCGACGGCTGTGCGGTGCGTCCGTCAGCATGCGAAGCAAACCCCAAGACGACGAAGAGAAGAGGGAAAGGAGGGAGGGAAGGAAAGGAAAGGAACACACCAGTCCCAGCAGTCTCCACCGCCCCAAAGTCCTCATAATCCACATCAACGCCCGCCAAGTCGTAGTCGATGACGAAGTTGGCAATGTACTGCGCCGCCGCCGTCGGGTCCACTCCGCCCGACGTGGGCAGGGAGGTCGACCCGAAGGCAGAGACGACGATGCTGATGCCCGCGGCGGAGTATTCCGCGAGGGTGCTGGCGCGCGTCGCGGAGGAGAGCCCCTGCCAGACGGCGGCGTTGTCTTGCACGCTGGAGGGGAAGATGAATGCGAGGGCGTAGACGGTGAAGCCCTGCAGGGATTGAATGAGTGTGGGTGGAGAAGGGATGGAGGATGGAGGGTACCTCGACGTCGGAAACGGGAGGCAAGCTGGTCTCGGAGTAGAAGCGGTCCGAGTAGGTGACGAAGTTCCTTTACGATGAATGAGCAAACTGAGAGACGAGAGACAACGGAGGATAACATACGGAGCAGCCGGGACGGAGCGCTTGGCCGTCGCACCGAGGAGGATCTCTCGAGCGATGGGGCTGAGGTTCTCCGCGCGCTCGTCGAGCGGGACAGCGAACGCCACAGGGACGACGGCGACAGCAGCAGCGAGGAGCGTGACGAGCGACTTGAGGATGCCGAAGCGGGCCATTGCTGCCAGTGCTTGCGCGGGAGGGGGAGTGGGTACCGAGGGTGCCTAGCCTCGAGCGCTGGCGCATCGACGCCTTTTAAGCCCACCGACCGAAGCATGTGTACGCATCCCAAGCAGACCTACATGACCGCGCGGTTTGTCGACCTCCTGCGATGCGAACCTCATGGACCGTGAAGCTCATCAGGCCGTAGCTGCGGCCGGTTGCGCAGAGTTTGGCTGATAGCGACGACGAATGCGTCTGTTATCAGGAGTCAAGTGACGTAGCGATAGACGCGTCGAGATTCAGACGAGGATGGCCCGAATTCGCACCGCGGTTGCGGTCCCGCTCGTTGTTCTCGATGCCAGCTCACGACGACGGCTGGCGACATCCCGCCGCTTTCGCTCCACGCTCCACAACGGGCGGGAACGGCGCGCCAAAGCCCCACTGCGCCCTGGAGTAGCGGCACCAATCTTGCGAGTCGGTTCCTCGTGGAAGTGGAGAGAGAAGCTGTTTACACGGTGTCAGCTGACGTCACGCAAGTTGATGGCCGCCATATGCTTGGCTAACACCAGGTCAAAATGTCTATTTTCGGGTACGCGGGTCCGCGCGACGAGAGGACTGGCCGCGGCGAGCGCTGGCTCGTATGCTGCTAGCGATAGTATCCCGCTCGAACGCCGTCCCTTGCCCTGGTCTATCTACCGAGGAACCTGGAATGGCGTCATCTAGTCCGACCGAGATCTCCACCAAACGCATGGATCCGCGGCTTCCTGATAATCGGCGTTGGCATGGCATTATCTCGGAGGATTCGGCCCGACAGTTGCCATCACGTGCTCGAGATCAGCGAGCGTTCGGACCTCGCCCAACGCATGTTTTACTGAATGGCTGCCGAAAAGCAGGCAAGCCCGTCCGGGGCCGGCCGATTCCAAGCTCGGCACGGGGGACCATAAGTACCCATCTCGTAGCAGTGCACCAAGTAGGTGATCGATGTTCCACGGGATATCTCGGTCGAACGAGACTCGGGCATAGCTCGCTCAAGAGGTGTAGAGTTTTTGTTCTGTCGATCCGGAACACGGTCCAGGCCGCTTCAAATCGAGCTTTGGACATTGGGAGTATGTACAGCACTCCTTCGCGTCCGTCGACACGCGAGTGGGAACTTAAGCTTGAACACGGGTCGGAACGTGAGGCTGGCGGTGGTTCAACACCACGCAGGGCAATTGCAATATCGTGCGACAAGCCTTTTTCTGTAATCCACTGCATTATTGCGCTCCGTCAAGCGACGGGAACCAGCCAGCGCCGGCGCCGATCTCCGCGCCGCGCTTAGGGTCGCGCCTTGATAAGTAGAAGGGCCCGCCGTTCGGATCGGCGTCTGTTCGATTGGTAATTGGCACAGCACACTTTTTCTTTCCAGCTTACACTGCCTTTAAATGTTCTCAATTGCGCATGCTGCGACAATGCTGCGATATCTATTGGGTCAACCTTTGAGTGACTTCATCTTGAGGTACTCATTCGTTATTACTTACCTCGAAATCGGACTCCCTCTGCAAGCAGTGTTGTTGATAAGGGTCTAAATAAGGGTGCCTCTGGGAGCTAAGCCCTTAGAATCAAAATAACCCTTATTAAGGGTGTCATTCTAAGGGGTTTCTAAGGCTTATTTCCCAAAAGGGAAATCTTGCTTTGGGAGCTGTACAGGTACTCTGCCCTCCATGAAAGTATCACCAGAGCCTTTTTGTGCACCTACATGAGGCTCCCTACTGCTATTATCCCTACACAGTGCTCATAGAAGCTGTGGTTATGCTTGTGTACTAGGTAGATCATGATGTCATCACTGGATGGGCCATCATGGGCCTATATGTCTTGGAGTGTGTAGAGGCCAGGCAATGGCACACACTAGGCCAGCTCTATGCAACCCAATGAAATGCAAAATAAAAGGAATAAAAGCTGGGCACTGGAAGTTTTTTCATCAGATGTAACATCAATGTCACGCATATCACGTGGGTAGATAAGGGCTTAGCACCTCCTGGAATCCTTTCTAGGGTTATTTACATTCTAACCCTTACCATTATCTACAACACTGTCTGCAAGACCAGAGCCTGGCGCACTGCAGGCAGCCCTCCTCTAGATTCACAAGGACTCGCCGTTCAAAGCGGCGTCTGGTCGCTCATTTAAAAGCAAATGCTCAAGTTGCCCCTTTTTATGTGCCCGCCGAGTGACCAATTGCAATGTCTGGCGACGCGTGATGCGCCACCAAAAATGATGTGCTCTAAATTCCGCTAAAGTCAAAACAGTTTTTTTTTCGGTCTTCTCGGACACAAAAAATTACAAACAGCCGGACATTTAGTCGAAATGATACATTTCACATTTCAGCTCGAGGGCCGGTATGTACTTAACTTGAACTAGAAGTACCGGAATACAGTGCCTGAGGATCACTTAAATGGTTAAACCTCACCACCATATACCCACCCACGTACTTACCTTCGTGCTACACTTGGGGTCAGAACCTCATACTGTACCCATGGCACAGTCAGCCCGTCCCATTTGCAGAAGCATGGATTGGCAATCTTCAGGGTTGGCCGCTCGACGCGGCATCCGGTTCATAGTGTATTAGCCCCATCTTTAAGTTTTTACCTTGTACAGATCTGGTTGACAGAAGGCAAACCGTACCGCTACATTCGGCCTCCATCCCAGGACCTAAACCTTGTATGCACGCACTGGCATTCAACACGAGAGCAAGCACTTGCACGGGACGGACGTTCAACTCGGCCTCAGGTTCGTGTCCCATTCGGTCCGAAGACATTTTACTCCAGAGTCCAGTGCCAACCCGTCCTGCTATATACCTTACTTCTGCTACACTGGACTTTCCTCTACAGTAAACTCTATAACAAAATACAACCCAGCCAGCCGCGTGTATCGTATCGTATTATCGTATCGTATAGTGTCCGCGAGTCCCGAAAGATGTAGGTAAACTACGTATCTACGCAAACAAACCGACAAAAAGAGAAACGATGCAATAGAGGAATGCCCCGAAGCCGGACCGAACCGAAACCGAAACCGAACCGAGATGGCGAGACGAAATCCCCGCCCTCGAGCCGTCTATGAAACCATCACTGCGTCGTCTCCCGCCTCTATCATTCGCATCCATCTCTTCTCCTCGACATCACGACACCCACAGAAACGAACACAGCCTAACCTGAACCAAATCTCCCAAACCCAGCCGACCGAGCTCGCGCATCGACGTTGTCGGTACTATCTCCGCGAGCGGCTAACACTGCGACTCCGCCTCGACCCGCTCCCGTTCTCACTGCTCCGATGGAAGATCTTCGAGAGGAAACCTCCGCCACTTGACTGGGCAGGCTGAGCAGCAGCGTACGTGTACGTCTGTTGTTGTTGGTCGGGATACTACAGGCGAAAACAAAAACGCGTTAGCGCGACGGGTAACACCACGGGGAAAGGACGAAACGCACGACGATCTGTACCCTTCGATCTCTCGGGATGACGACGACCGCCGCTTGTTGCTGCTGCTGCTGGGCCGGGTAGGCGAAGTAGCCCGACTGCTGCTGCTGCTGCTGGCCGTATCCGTACACGGGCTGCGGCGAGCCATAGCCATAACCATAGCCGTACGCGTACTGCTGCCCCTGCGCCTGAGGCGACGCAACGACATACGTCGTCGTCCCCGAGCGATGGTGCTTCCCGCCTCCGCCCGTGCTGCTCCGATGCCGGCTGGGCGAATGCGAGCGCGCCCGGCGGTGGTGCGACGAGGGGCGGGGCATGCCGACCTGCGAGATGGAGTCGTCCGGCGAGACGGCCGTCGAGAGCGGCGAGCGCGCGTGGTGCGGCTGGGGCTGCGTGGCGATCCCGCCGGTGGTGTACGACCGTTCAGGCTTCTTGCGTCCATGCGCCGACGAGGATGAGTGGCGGTGTCCGTGGCCATGGCTCGACGACGGGGAGTCTCTGCGGCTTGACTGCTGCGACGACGCCCGCGAGCTCGAGCGCGACTTCTCCTCCTTGGCGTGCCCGTAGAACGCATTCCCCGCGAACTCGGCTTCGCTACGCGGCAGGAACGGGTTCTTGTACCGGTGCGCCTGCGCCCCCGTGTCGTCTGCCCAGTTGGCGATGCGCTGCTGGGTGCGCTGGTAGTTCCGCATGCCTTCGACGCTGTAGTCGACCTCCGTCATCTTCTGCGGGGGTGTGGGGAGGGGGGATTGTGTGTGGTGTGGGTACTAGGAAAGGGAGAGGGGCGTGTGAGCAGAAGCGAAAGGGGGGGGACGGCCAGGCACACGCACTTGCTATCTTCTTATAGGCCACTCGCAGTGTGGGCCGAGCCGTATTGTCTCCGCTGTGTGTGCGATGACGACGAAGGGGGGCGAACGAGGGCCGAGGCACCAGGCCTAACGGGCGAGGACGGAGATGCAAGTCGGGGGCAAGAGGCGGTGACGCGACGAATTCGGAAGAAATCGTGTGGGGCCATCTGCCAGCGAAGCGTCCGGTGACAGCGTGGAAGTGCAGATGGATTGGGGATTCGGCGCCGAATAATCCAAGTCTCGAGCCTTTTCTGGTTGTGTAGCATGCTTCGGCACCTAGATCGTATCCGGCCGAGGCGTTACAAGTTTCGGGATGCATTTCTTTTTGCAAAATCAAGTTTCATGTAGCTTGGAATCAGTTGCGAGTGTCCCGCATCGATATGCAACCAAGTTGAAGTTGGCCTCAGTTTTTTTTTTTTGCCTCCGCGGGCACGACGGATCTGGGAGGCCGAGAAGAGCGGGATGCAGTGGCGTCATCCATCAACCGTACGACGTACGATATGACTCAGCTTCGACTCTCTTGCTCCGAACCCATCTCTCACTCGCACTCGCACACAGCGAGTGAACGACCGACGTCGCTTTGCTCGCTAGTCGTCACCGGCGCACGCTCAGGGAGACTGGCCGGGAACGCTAATGAGCCGGGTAGTGCCGTGCCCTACCGTGCGCACGGCACTTGCACAGCCACCTCAACGGCACCTCTGCGGATTGTGTTTCGTATGATTTTGAAGATGGTTCTGTGGCTTAACCAAGGAACAGTGACTTGTTATAAGCGATATCAGACCCTAGTGTGCCCAAAATCTCTCTCTGAATAAATTATCTCTGCCGCGCCAAAAATTCGGCGTCGCGGGATCAATGCCATTTGGAAGAGAAGGAGTTTGACTCAGATTTAATGCCTAACTCGGTGTCGAAATTGGCTCATTCCACGGCGATGACCTGGCACTGACACGGCACTTGACACGGCACTCTGGCCAGCACAGCCATGAGCCGCGCAGCGCGCACGGCACTACACGGCAGTTGCACGGCAGTTGACCAGTACCCGGATTTGGCAGGCACGGCACTGACACGGCACTACACCACAGGTTGCTGAGTGCCGTTCCAATTCTCTTAACCTCCACCTTGAGTTGAAGTGTTTCGGGATCAGACGCTATGTCAGCATACACTGCCACTTCACATCTTGTTCTGTAACCACCACCACGCTCGACGCACCGATTAATTCTCATGTCCGAACGTCCCGAGGGCCGCGGGTTAGTGTATCGACGGCAATACTGGGCCCTTTGACGCCATCTAGGGTCTCGACGGAGCTGTTTCTCCTACTCGCGGCGTCGAACGGCGTGCTATTCGCGCTGGTTGTTTACGCGTTCTGGGCGACGATCTCTCACACGGTACTCCGAGTTTTTCGGCCGTTCTTTGGCTGGGTCTCTCCGCCGGCGCTCATCTTGGGCTGCGGGCTTATTCTGGTCTATGTCTTGTGGTCTCTGCGGCAACTACGGCTCAGAGTCAAAAAAACTCGAAAGAAGGAAGCGCCGGCACTTCCACTTGAAATATGTGCCTGTCGTCGATGAGAATGGTGAGTTTGACTTCCAGATACTCGCTTCCCTGTGCTGATTCGATATACTGTAGATAGGATCGTGGGCTACACCCAAGAAGATCTCGCTGCGTCCGGTACGTAGTGTCGAGCTGGTTAGATAGTTTTTCCAACTCACTCATATTGGGTGTAGAAGGAGTTCTTCCCGCCGATGCAGGGCATGCTGCCCAAACTCTCAACGGGAGATGGTTGTGGATGGAGTGCGCTTGAGTGCGTATCAGTATGCTGAGCGCTTCCCATCAAAGTTCGAAAAATCGGGCGAGTTTGCGGAGTATGCAAAGTATCTGCCAAAAAAATAGTCTTAATTAGTATAAAACCTATTGTATATTCCTTGTTGCAATAGTCTCTGTGGATAAGCCATAAACCCATGCCCCATGCGGGGATATACCTGCCTGAGACCAATTAAGATCCATACTGTATCTCACAGGGCCGCAAGAGATCGGGCAAGGTTTGTCAAAAACATTGAACTGAAATTATATTCCGTCGGGCCATTTCTGAGTTGTGCTGTGCTCAAATATGCATTGATGTGGGTTGGGATCTGTCACTAGGACCATATTAACATCCCCAGCCCATTTTAATCTGTATATTTTCGCTACAGCCATGTTAGAACCCGGATTACACAATTGAGGCTCAGAACTAATACCCTTCCATACCTTGAGAAAAATGAAGACTTCGAGAATTTGGGACCAGCACAGGCTGAGATTACAGCCGATTTCAGAAGTTCGGGTGGGTTGTGGAGCGGCTTCACTGCCCTCAGCTGTTTACACTTGTTGTCGCGCCACCACCCATTGAGTTCTGGTGGAGTCTTCCCGTTTTGGTGTGTTTGTGGTTGGAAAGGCTCCACCGGTGCTTCCGTAGGTCGTGCTGCCCATTCAGTCACCGACAGCTCCGTCAACACATGTAAACAACTTTGAGCGTGGAATGCGCTCCACAACCCACCCAATGTTATGAAAACAGCTGTAACTGCCCTGCTCCTCCCCCCTACCATTTTCTCAGACAGCTTAACAGGAACGGCACTCAACTTGAGCGGCACTGTGACGGAGGCACGGCACTCTGTGACACAGGCACGGCACTTCTTATATAATCATGTCGCGGGCACGGCACTTGCACGGCACTTACACGGCACTCGCACAGCACTTGCACGGCACTACACGGTCAATTAGCGTAGCCCGGAGACTGGCCGGGAACGCCAAACTTATGGCACTTACGCTTTTTCCGCTGCGACACACGACCTCCGAGTCTCGCCCGTAGAAAAATCGAAAAGAAAATGTAAACAGTATGACGTCGTCCAAAAAATCACCAGCAAGTCCAAGGCTACTCTACGACACGGAGTCCATCACCACAACCGACGCCAAAATCCCTCCTTCGAAGACAGCCTCTGAATGCGCACCGTACACCATCCCGCAATCGCCGCAATGACCACTGCACACGCATCCGTTAGTCAGCGAACCGACCTCCGAACTTCGAAGAAACACAGCAAAAAGACGCACAGAAACACCAAGCCAACCACGCACACACCGACGCGTCTTGCTCCAAATTCGCCGCCGCGTTCCGCGTCGCGCTGTCAGCCTCCGGGCGCGCGCCATAGGACTCGCGCAGCTCGGGCGCGGCGATGCCCGTGTAGATCGCAGATGCGAACCAGAAGATGATGAGTGCTGAGAGGCCGAGGGCGGGGATCTTCGTGCCTGCGGCCCGCCGGCCAGGGGATTTCATCTCGGACATGGAGGACGCGAACGCGATATGGCGCATGGAGCGGAGTCTGTCGCCGTTCTTGTTTGGATGGAAAACTTGAGCTTGGCGAAAAAGAACGCACATGAAAGGCACGCCGATGAGATGGAGCACAGGCGCGACGAGAAGTGTGGCCAGCGCATGGTTCACTGCAAAGGAATATTGCGTGAGTCCTTCACCAGCATACAGAACTTCCGGCATTCACGACGAAAACTCACCGGTGTCAGAGTAGGCAACGACGGTCCTGACTATCAGCCCGAGGAACGCAATTGCGGGCGGGATGGAGACTACGGCGATTAAGACTGTGCATGCCACACGAGACGACGACGACTACCCACCGAGGATAGCGACGGAGAACGCCCACATCAGTGTCTTCGTCCATCCCTCCGGAACCGGAACCGGCGCCGCGTAGGCGTCTTCTGCTTCTAGGGCCACCGGTGCCCGCCCAGCCTGAGCCTCGGGCGCAGCAGCAGCGGCCCCTTTGTGGTCGCCGACGACATGCAGATGGTCGTCCGCGCTGCGACCTGAGCTGTACCTCGGCGGAGCGTCCGAGTCGCCGGACTCGACGAGGGACGAGTCGGCATGGCTTTTCTTCTTGTCGTCTGCGGCGGTAAGGAGCATGGTGGGAGGATAAGTAAGGCGAAGCGCGGTGGGAGTAGTGTAGTGTAGCCGTTCAGAGCTTCCGACGATCGACTTTTTATAAATGCCTCGGTTGCTGTGCGCAGCCTGTCATCCAGAATCGGTAGCTGTTCCGTCGTCCTCGAGTTTGAAATTCGCGGCGCTCCCGGATAGCGGACATGTTGCCTCGCGGTCTGGACAGAGGTTGACCGCCTTGTCGCTCTCGAGGATGAGACCCGGGCTCTCACTCACCGGTTTCTGGCCCAGCAAACCTTCGTTTTTTGGGCAGAGATGGAAAGCACCCGGAAGCTGATCGACGGTTCTCACACTGTCATCCGCAAATTATCGCTCTGATCGCAGTAGACAGCCGCAACTTCGCGGGGTGGCAGTGGGTGTCAAGCGGGACTTGTCGTGCTGATTCGGGATTGTTTCGGGCGTTGCGTTCGCGGGTCCAGTGTTTACTGATCATGAGTTGTCCCCTGTGACGAGGCAGACCGCAGCAGGGTCGGACTCAACGCGTGTTTGTCGGGCGGCCCTTGTACTAGTAACCCAAGATCGTTATGCAAAGACAAACGGCTGTTTGCGGCCAAGCGGGTATATCTACGCTGAGATCGATCAACTACCCTCCTTCTGCGCGCCGAAGATACGCGACAAGCCTTTCTTCAGAATCCCGCTATTCAATGCAGCATCCAAGTACGAACACCAACTTGAACGTAGTCAGCACCCAAGCTCCTGCTTGACGAAAGAGAACACGAAGCATACCCAGCGAGTTATTCCTTCTTCCGAACATCCAATCGACCGCCGAGAGTAGCCTTTACTTGCCCCGAAATCTGGTCGAGCCGCTCCTCAGCCGCGGCGACCTGTTTGCGACGCTCCTCCATGCGTGTCCACCACCGGCCCAGCACGGAAACGGTTACGCGAAAATGCCCCTCGAGTGCTCGGCGAGCCCGAAAGAGGTCCAAGACGGCTTCAGCGCTGACGTCCTTCGCGTCGAAGAAACCCGCTAGGTCGAGGACGCGAAGGCGCGGCGTCGTTTCGCAATCCGAAAAGAGGCGGAAGAGCGCATCACAAACGACGATGTTGTCTGTGATGGGCACGAGGGGGTTGGCCTGCTGTTCTTCCGCGCTCAATCGCGAATGGACGAGTTCCGCGTCGCGTGCCTCGTAGCTCCGGTCGGTATCTTGGACGAAGAGATGTTCCAGCGCGGGCAGGTTGCCGACGCAGGTAGCGAGGTCGTCGAGGCTGATGAGAACGTGTCGTAGGAGAAGCGTCGATAGCCCTGATGCATATCCGGCGAATACGAGGAACGCATCGGTGGGGAAGGGCAGGAACGAGTTGTAGGAAGTACTTGCGTCGATATCCAGGGAGAGCATCGTGCATTGCGGGAGCACCAGCATATGGAAGATATGCTTGAGGACCCCGAGCGCGGTGTCGTGGTCAGCGCTTTCCCGATCGAGACAAAGCGAAATGAACGCGAGAGGGCTCTGGATCCGCAGTGCAGGTTCTGGACCCTGCGACGCCCATTCCTGAAGCCTGGATACGCGAAAAGACGGCGCTGTTACTTGGCACCCTGGGGCGCAAAGCGACAGGAAGCCGAGCAGGCGGTGGACGGTTGCCCCGTCGGTAGGCTCGTTGAAGTTCCTCGGCGTGCAAACCACGGTGGTCAGTTGTGACCACGGCAGCTCCGGGGGTAGGTCGGTAAAGGTGGCATGACGAAGTCTGGGAGCGACGGCGAAGGCTCGTAGCGATACAAGCGATCGGCGACTGGAGATAGCGAGCGACTTCAGGAGGGGGAGACGATCCCGGACTTGGTTGAGGTTCCAGGTGTCATTATCCTCGTCATCGAAGTCGAAGATGCTGGAGAAAAAGTCGCTTTGCATATTGAGAGCAAGGTCCAAGTGTCGCCATCGTTCTGCGTGAGGAAGGATCATACGCAGCTCCTCGCTCCCGTCGCCTGAGTCGAGCGAGAAGGAGATATCGAGCGGCTGAGTCCCTGAGAGGGTCAAGCAGCGGGTGAGCTTTCTGATATTGGCTTCGTATTCTCCGTGTTTTCCGAACCCGGCGTCGATCGTCGTCCAGCGGCTAAGATAATATGCCGCTGCACCCTGAAGCGGTAGTGCAGCGGCACTGCAGCGGCACTTGAAAGTGCCGCTGCATACCCGACCTCGCCATTCTCGGCGATGAGCCCGTAGTAATCCGTGTACGTAGTCGTAGACAGAAGTTAGAAGCGACTTGGTGCGATTGCCGTTGATGGAAGTGCTGGAAGCGCCGTCGTCGTCGTGACAGACGTCGATCAACTTAGCTGTCAAACTCATGCAGCGGCACGCAGCGGCAGTGCAGCGGCACTTAACCTTCTCTAGTGCCGCTCCAAAAATTTATGCAGCGGTACTTCTCGATGGTCAGTAGGCCTTGCAGCGGCACTTAAATTTAGTGCAGCGGCACTCAAACCCACTGCAGCGGCACTAAACTTTTGCCGCTGCAGAGCTCACAAACACCAAGAAAACTTAACTCCCACCCTCATCCTTCTCGTCGTCGTCGTCGTGACCCGATATATGGCCCATGGACTAATCCTGGCTCGGCCAATTTGCCGCCCAGTGCCGCCGGCGCCGCGGCCGTCGCCGTACAGCTTTGACTGCCCTCCTCCCCGACCACCGCCGCCAACTCAGGCTGAGGCTGCTCTTCGAACTCGGTGCAAAAGCTCCAGTTTGCTTGGCACACTTCGCAGAGGCCGCCTTCCGACGCTGCCTTTGTCGCATCCAATCCATTCCGGTGCCGTGTAGCCCCGCCGTCCACCGGCTTCAAGTTTAAATCCGGACTCACCGACGTCGACTCGGACACAGTCTTGCCAGTCAAACGTTTGAGTCGGACTCAAACGCCGCATCGCCGGTCGCGAACGGCCGAAGCAGCCGTCTCGCGCCGCCACCAGCACGTATAACCGACCGGAAGGTCTAATTAAAAGGCTCAAAAAGGCTGAGAAAGCTCACGCGATCGCAGAACGTCCGAGTCGCGTCATCCACTGTCACGGTGGACTCAGAGTCGGTGGGTACGCCGTGATGCCGCAATAGCACTGCAGCGGCACTGAAGCGGCAATGGCACTGCATCAGCATTTGCCGTGGTATTGCTCAGCCACGACCACAGCGCGTACTACACGCTAAAACACGTTGACTCTGTACAAAACTCAATTTTTTGACCAGTTGAGAAATCGCTGCCGCCGCCGGGCATGACGTTCCCAAGCACGGCTAGAGGGTGCCGCTGTACTGCCGCACCATTGCAGCGGCACTGCAGCGGCACTGCAGCGGCAATGTGTCAAACTTGCACAGCCACTACCACTTCAGTGCCGCTGCACTCGAGTCTTCTTCACAGTATCGCTACTGGGATTAGTGTGTCTAGAGGTTGTTTTTCATGATATACATCCCCCAATGATGATAGATTTCATTAGTTATATTTTATTATCGCTCTCAGCGCTGTTTAAATTTTCTTGCACTTTCAGTGGTTCCATGTTGGAGGAGTAAATTGTCAGAAGACTTTGTCTATAAAGTGGTTCAATGAGGCTTTTGATCCAACGCGCCCCGTATGGGCCAAAATTTGAATTTATCTGTGCTTATAGTCGTGGCACGAAATTAAATTCACTTTGGGAAAGTTCCTGTATTTTTGTCCAACTTTGACCTCGGAATACGGCGGCCCTGAGCATTCATCTCGGCGGAAACCCGCCCTTATATCTCGAGAGACCTCCAAACAGCTCCCAGCAACTTCAATCTAAGAGAAATAAGGCGTTTTCGGCAAGAAAAGTCCCTTATAAAATTGGATCAATCCCAGTGACAGTGGACAACACTACCCAGAAACAGCTAATTTCAGCCATTTCCGTATCTGTCCTGGCTTCTGCGGACATTCCCTGATCTCTTAAATGAGAATTGGCATGCTCGGCGTCAGATAGTGGTACTTTTGTGCAAGATTTCCGCGGAACTCCGTCTGAAGCTGAGAAAGGCATCGACGGCGCGGAGAACACTATCTACCTGTTCCACGCAGCACTCTGCGACTCTAGGAGCCATCTAGATGAAATAGAACCCCTTTCTAAGATACCGCTGCATCCAACCTAGGGTTAGGGTCAGTGCAGCGGCACTCGACACTCATGCAGCGGCACTTTGTCAACTGCAGCGGCACTGCAGCGGCACTGAAGCGGCTGCAGCGGCATTTTCACCCATTCGGTCGTCCAGAGTGTCGATGTCTCCAAGACAAACTGCCTCCAATGCCAGCAAACGTGCGCAGCCGTCATCAACTCGGGCCGCCGCGACCTCTTCTTCGGCCGGTACCAGCGATTCTCGTCGTCCGAGTCGTGGTACGTGCTGCTGACCCCCGTCGTCATGGGCGACAAGAATCGGAAGACATTGAGCAGGACTTCCGGCGGGAGTCGACGCACGGGTGCGAACGCGCTCTCGCACGCCGCGGCTTGCTTCTCCACCGCCCAACGCTCCATTTCGAGCCGCTTCAACACGCCCTGGACCGCCTCCATCTCCTCGTCGTAGAGCTCCAGCTGCGCCGGCGCCTCGTCGATGTAAGCGCGCATACTGGCTGCTGTGGCTCCGCTGGGCAGCCCGTTGGCGCGCAGGATGGTGCGAATGTCGCCCCATGTCTTGTCTGTGGGCATCAGCTTCGAGGTGAAGGAGCCTGGAAGGCGTCGATTCCTTCGCGGTGGCATCGGAAGAAAAGGGCGAAGGGTGAGTCAGCACGGGGATTGGCCGATGCCGTTTTAGCTGATGTCAGGACGTGAGATTTGATCGCCGCGGCTCAAGGACGTGGCCAATATTCCTAGGCTCTAATTTCTGCGGTGGGGGACAAACTCATGTATGTACACGAACGAAAACATCAAAACTCTCCCCCATCCGGGTCACGTCATAGCCTCCAACAAGCGTTGCGCCTCTTGTATCGAATCGTCCACGGATGTCGTCCACGCTGCACGCAAAGATAGATTAAAACGAAGATGAAGAAGGAAAGAAACGAAAAACGCACCCCACTCCCAAATTCTAACCATATTCGCATGGAGCCTCTGTAAACAGTCCCACTCGTCCGAGTCGCGCCGGGGTATCCCGAAATCCGAGGACAAGTCAACGCGCGGCATGAGCTCGCTGGGATCGAGCTCGAAGGAGAAGTATCTCCCCGCCTGCCGACACGACTGTGCGACGCGATGAGAGAGCGGACGCCGGATGGAGTCGTGGATGGTCAGAGCGCGCGCGATTGTGGAGGGTGTCGTGGATGGGTGTCCGAGGATGCGGGAGAGGAGGTAGGCGTCCTCGATTGCTTGGCCGGCGCCGGAGCTATGAGCGGGTTAGAGCGAGGGAGGGGAAGCAGGTGCACGATGACGCACCCTTGATGAGGCGGCATGGCGTGTGCGGCGTCGCCGATGAGGGCCACACGACCGGACACAAACGAGCGCAGAGGTCGGACGGTATGGACGGCCCAGGCAAGTGTCTTATCAACGCACTGAAGATTCTGCGTCAGCATCGGTATTGCAGAAAAACCTAGGCGACACACATTTATGAGGACCTGCACATCCTCCTCCCAATCAGCGAAAACATGGGCGAACTTCGACCTTTCCCCGGGACCAACCCACGGGCCCGGAAATTGTGTGCCCTCGAGGTCGTGTCGGAAGGTGAAAGCGACGAAATTAATCATCTTGCCCTGCTGGACAGGGTAGGTAATGACGAACTAGAGAGGCGATTAAGCAATGAACGAGGGAGGCAGCAAGAAAGCGAAACGTACGCCGCCTTTGCCGAGATACTGCATCGGCGTAGTGAGGGCCTCATGCCGCGGTGCTGCCCCTCGTAACCGCTCGACAGGGATGAGCGTCCGATATGCGACCTGACCGCTCCATGCAGGCTCGATGCAGAGTGCCGTATCGGCTGCCTCCTGTTCCCTGCCCTGGCTCCGCATCCACTCGACGCGCTCCCCGAGCATCGTTGCCCGCGTAGCTGACTTGACGCCATCTGCACCGACCCTGACGCGTTCGTTAGCGAGAGCTTAAAGCCAAGCAAGGACTCGGAGAAAGAACGAGCACGTACAAGACGTCGCACGTCGTCGTCGTCCCGTCCTCGAATACGAGCTGAATCGGGCCGGCTTGTCGTTGGGAGAATGTACGCAGTCGCTTCGATGTGTGGATGCGACATGACTTGGGTATGTGATTGAGGATGACGGATTGGAAGTCGGCGCGATGAAGGAGGATGAGGGAGCCCTTCGTTACAAGGGTGGAGAATTGGAAGCCGACAGGCTGGTTACTCTTGCGATAGTTGAAGCTCGACACTGAAGCCAGTCCAGAGTGAGAAGACGAAGACCGCAAAGAGGCGAAAAAAACGCACCTGGCCCGTCCCTCGGCTTCGTGTCCGTCGTAGCCAGCAGCTCCTGGTCAAGCCCGAGCATCTGCAGGACCTTCCACGGACGCGAAAACAGCCCGACTCCAGCCCCGACTTCCGCCAACTGTTTCGCTGCCTCGAATACCTCGACCTCGATATCCTGGTATTCTGAAAGGGCCAGGGCGAGAGTTAGCCCGCCAATGCCGGCGCCGCTGTCGTAGGAGAAGGTCAGGGACGAGAAGGTACACAAAGTCTGAGCGCCACGCACCAAATCGCCACTCGAAGACGCGTCTGTTTCTGGGACGGAGGCATCGACGCGCTTGTGCGTTAAACTCGTGTGCAGGGTGTAGGGGAGGAAAGAGAATGAATCTCCCGGAGCTGGACGGATAGTTGTTGCTTTATACGCGTCGGGGAGCGCATGCGCATGCGGTTTGGCCGGAAGTCGGCCCAAATTTAAGCGAGCGACACAAATCACGTATAGCGTCCTCAATCCAATCCCCCGATTGCGTCGCGCTTTCACTATCTCCTCAATCAGACTGGATTCTGTCGGCGGAGAAGACATGAAAAGGTACCACGAGGGCCGGCGAGGGATGCCGAGGCCCTAACTGGAGCCACGATTCGTGCGGAGGTGCTTTGCTGCTGGGTGCTTGGTCTTCTCCGAAATCGGTGTCCGCAATGGTCTATTGACGGAGATGTCTTCCATGAGGCTCATGCCATCTCCAAACGTGCGCAGAGCTCGACCTACTCCACCGGAGGCAACTTGAGGGACAGCGAAATAGCGGCGGGGGCTTGCCAGCTGGCGGATGATGGAGGTCCGAATGCAGCCGCGACAGCAGTGATGTCACTCGCAGATCTCGGCTGATCTCCGCGGCACGGACTCTGTCTTTGCTTTGCCTCAAGGTATGACTGTTCCGCGCTCACACAAGAATGTCTCCGCTGTTTTCGCACCGAAGACTGCGTTGGAATCGCTGGAAATCGGCGTCTGTCCCTCCTCGAGGCAGCTTACACTAAGAGAAGACAGCCTGCCCAACGCCGCAAGGCGACACAGGACCCACCTGCGTGGAGCTGAAACCGCACGCGTCGGGACCGCGCCATGCACCAGAATTCAGCGGCCCTCGTGGTTTTGGCTACTGGTCGATTGGCACCTTGCTACCCTAATTTGGAACGAAACGCGTTAAACAGGCGGCGGCCGCCGTCGGGACCGCGCTCGGCGCTAGCGCGAAAAAGGGCGCGGCGCGGGGAACAAACGGCTGTTTCCTGCAATCTACTTCGTCCGCTGTCAAGAGAGGGTCTGGAATGGACTGGGCCGATATCGGATCTCACTAGCAGGCACGCGCTTCAACCGGGAGAATTTGAACCCGTTCGTTTTTCTCGTAGATTTCTGTGGTTCTGCTCAACACCTGCATCGTCTCCCGCGACTCGGACTCGGACTCGGACTCGGTCCAACGATGACCGGTGGTTCTACCGGAAGGAATCGCGCGCTGTTTTCGGAGTCCCGTTCAGGCCCCAGAATTCACCCCGCACTAATCAATTTGCCAGTAGTGGCCAACCTGTGGGGTAAGCCTAAGTAGAAGGTGGCTCAGCATCAGGATGCTGACGTTCCTCGCAGGATTCTCGCCTCCGGCTTAGAGAGACTCGGAGTACTCAGCATCGCCGAGCTTGATACCCTACTAATCTACTTTTTCTGCATAATCAGGATGTTATCCGCCGAAATGCACAATGACGTCGCGCTCTCCGTCGCCACCCAACAAAACAAACCCACAAACAAACCTCTTTTGAGCCGATACAGCAATCAACTACCAAACGAAGAAACGGAAACCATCCCTCGGATGCACCTACCGCTTCGTCAGAACGCCAACATCAAGACGAGATAAAGCTAACGTACCATCCCAGCTCCCCAGCATTGAGGACACCAAGCCTCCCCGCCTCCGACTCCACAGAGTCGACCTCACGAACAACGCCCTCCAGCCGCGCACGCACTCCCTTTACTCGCGCATCATCGTCCTTCTCCTCGCCGTACTCTCCCTTGTGCAAGATGCACACCTTCACCTTCATCCCCAACGCCTCGGGCCTGGCGCGCAGGAATTCAAAGAGCGCGGAATCGCTCATATCCTGCGCGTCGAAGAAGCCCAGGACAAGCAACGTCCTCAGCCGAAGACAAGTCGCTGCTAAGAGGCGGAAGAGGTCGTCGCAGATGAGGACGTGGTCCACGATCGGGGTAGAGTCGAGGGAGGGCTCTTCGGCTAGGTCTGCCTCCGAGTCCGGCGACTGACCATTACGACGGCGACGAATCTTTCGCTGCCGTGCCTCCTCCTCGTCCGCGCGGTTGGCATCCTGCAGGAACAGACCCTCCAAAGTCGGCATAGAGGGAAGGAAGCTGTGCAGCTCGTCGAGCGTGATTAGGACGTCCCGCAGGATTAGGGTCGTGATGTGCTGCGAGGCGAGGAAGCCGAGGAATGCTTTGAGCGGAAGCGGGATGCACGTTGAGCGACGTGTATAGTCCGCGCTGTGGATGTGTAGCGTGTGTAAGTCGGGCAGGCGTAGCAGGTCGAGGACGTCCCCGAGGAGTGCTTGTGTGTTGTCTGGGGTGTCGTAGCCGCGCAAGATGGGGATGCAGATCGACGCGAGTGGGCTGGTGATTCGCTGCGGCGCCTGGCCAGACGGCGCACCCGCAGGCCTGCTTAGTCTGCGCTGGATGGGAGGGAGGACGACGTGCGTGTGGGCAGCGCAGCTCGCGATGAACGCCAGCGTACCGCGGAGGTCAATCTCCACGCGGGGTCGATTCCAGCGCGCGGCGAAGAACCTGGACCGCCCCGAGTCACTGCGGCGCCGTGTGCCTTCGACGTATCGAATCTGCGCCCAAGGCAGTTTTGACGGCGGGCCGTCGGTGAACACGACACGCGTAAGCCGCGGGGCGATTTCGAAGCCGGATGTGTCTTCCAGCGGGAGGGCGCTTGAGATGCGGAGCGTCTCGAGGAGCGGGAGACGGCCGTGGAGGTCGTCGAACATTGAGCGGCGGGTGCCCATGGATGTGTAGATTGGGTGGGACGTGTTGAGGGTGATGTCGACGTGCCGCCAGCGCTTGGCGTAGTCCATGAACTGGTGGATTAACGAGTTTTCTCCGCTCTTCGGGTCGACGAGGGTGAAGTCGAGGGGCCGAGTGCCTGATCGCAGGAGGCAATGGGCAAGCTTGCGGGACGCAAACTTATCGTCGTCGGGAAGCGCGGCATGGATCGTGGACCATAGGACAGACGTGTCCGTGATGAGTCGACGCCAGAGCGAACAGGCTTGGCTGGCCGCCGTCAAGTCGGAGAGGTTGGTCGTCTTGCGGAACGAGCGCTGCTCCTCTTCGTCCTCCGAGTCATAATCGTACTCCCTCGTCCGCATTGTGTTCTTCATCCACTTGCTCGTCTCCACGGGCGACAGGAACCAGAAGACACGGAGCAATACCTCCGGGGGAAGAACGCGCACCGGTGCAAACGCGCTCTCACACGCCTCTGCCTGCTTCTCTATCATCCGTCTCTCCACTTCCAACCTCTGAAACACCTCTCGAACCGCCTCCATCTCCTCCTCGTACCGCTCCAGCTCTCCCGGCGCTTCGTCGATGTAATCCCGCAGGCTGGCGGCTGTGGCTCCGGTTGGATGGCCAACGCGACGAAGAATGGCCCGGATGTCGTCCCACTTTCTCTGTGTCGGTACGAGATGGGAAGAGAAGCTGCCTGGTGCGGCCGGCGCGTCAGATTCGGTGTCGGACCCGTCGCTCATGAGAGTTTGGAGAAAAGGCGGTGCGTCGATCTGTCAAAGCCTCCCTTCCTATCACCCGATATCACCCGATGTCTCGAGTGACGTGGCAAGCTTTGCTCCTGACTACCATCTCCCATAAAGATGCCTCGCGAGCTCGGTCAGTATAGCGACGTCGAAGCGAACCGCTGTCCTCACCTGCACACCCGTAGATCTTCCCTTCGGGCTTGCTACCCAGCACGATCCAATCAATGGCACGCAACGCGCGTCCCTCGTCGACCTCCTCCGCTGCGGCGAAAACGACGAGGAGATCCTAGCCTACGAGGTCGACGAAATGACGCAGTCCCTATGGGAAGCACAACAAATGCTCTCGCACCAGCGGCGCGAAAACGAGCTCGTCGCCAGTCTCCTCGCACCCATCCGCCGTATCCCACCGGAGGTTCTCGGGTGTATCTTCGAAGAATGCGTCGCAATCTCCCTCTCAGACGACGGCTACGTCATAACCGACGTCCGCTGCGCGCCGTTCTTATTGACCCAAGTTTGCTCGTCTTGGAGGGCTCTTGCGCGCTCGACTCCGCGTCTCTGGACCCATCTCGTTCTTGACTTGCAAACAAGCAAGATGTACAAATATGATGTACAATCCTTGTGGCGACTGTCGGCTGCATGTCCAATTCACCTCACGATCTCTCAGCCTATCCAGTCATGGAACCGCTCTGATTTCACTTTTGGCTCGACGCGGCCAGCGACACTCTTGCCCCTGCTAATTCAACACCCCGACAACGTTTGGTCGCGGCTGGAAACATTGGTCCTGAGCATTGGCTTGGTCTACTCGGACGAAGGCTTTTCCTTGGTGCCCGGTTGGCCTGTTCTACGACATCTGAAGCTAGACTTCCGTGGGGGAGGCCACGGCGTACTCCAGGCTGCTCGAATCCTGGAGCTCTTTCACAATTCGCCCAAACTCACGGATGTCAACCTCATCCTTACCGAAACTCGTCCGACTCTCCATTTCCCGACATACGCGGGTCGGCATGGGCTACCTTGGAAGAATGTCTTGAATCTACGCTTGACACTTCCTCCATCCGCGGAACAATCTATCCCAATCGCCCTGGACATCCTTGGAGCCTGCTCATCCCTCATCGACTGCACTCTTGATCGGATTCAAACTCCGAGTCGGCCGCCTCCTGTTGAACCGCCGATTGTCTATCTTCCAAAGCTGCGTGCGCTGGCGATCGCTGGATCCTCGACGACCGAGATATTCCGCTATCTGCAGGTTCCGGAGCTCGTCGCTCTGTCGGTCAACCCCAACCGACTCGACGTTGCGGCCTTCCTCGACATGCACGGACGTTCAGATGGCTTCAAACTGCGATGCCTCGAGCTGCTTCAGTGCGATAATGTTGGACTTACGGCGGCCCTCACGATCTTCACGGCGAGCCCTGGCATCGAGCGGCTCCGGCTTATCTCAATGTACGACGGTGCATTGCTCGATCGTTTGGCGCCGCCGCCGCCATCTACTGGGAGTGCGGACTCGACTGCTCAAGAAGCGCCAGGATTGTTGCCTAAACTGGGGAAATTGTTCATTTCCACGTCCAAGGAGCACTCGATGGTGATGGCGCTGCGCCGTCTTCTCAGCCATCGCCATGGTCACGGTCCTGGCGTCGTGCCTACTCAGCCAATCGCTTTGCATCTGGAGCTCATCGATGGCACCAACTTGAAGCGCGCGCCGCGTGTATGGAAGGGCTCATCCCAGAGTTTCATTCAGCAGCAAGAAATATTCCCAGACAGATATTCTTGATACTGTGCTAAGTATAGTTTGTTTGTATGGCCTCGTTAATATATTTTAAAACACAGTATACTACTTCTTGGGATTATCGCTTGCGATTGATTTACACATCGAGACAAGGTCCCAGTAGTTTCAATCCTCAAAAAATATCATCAAATTGAGCAGAAAAACCTCTGGATACACCGTCAACAAAGCGGCACTGCGTCGTCTGACCGACCCAGGTTTGAAACTCCCGCACTGCCAGTTGCTCACAAGTACGCCAACAACTGCAGACAGTCTGCAGTGGGCAACAAGCGCGACCATGCACCGTCTTCGAGTAGGTGGACTAGAACTTCTGCCCAGTGCAATCTTCCTGTGAACGATTTCGGACGGACTCGGAGCATTCCAATGAACGGACGTTCGCGGATCATAAGTCCCGCATCTTCCCGTCTATCGCCGTCGGCGATTGATCCGAAACCACGCTGCTCCTTCTTGACAGACGCCACCATCGCCGTGTTTGCCAGCGAACAGCGCCCAACGCTGAAGACGACGACCGTGCCACCCGAAGGCCAATTGGTCCTTTCCCTCGTGAATCCCGTGTCTCCGCTTTCCGCCTGAGCTCAGGGATGACTCCACATGACTCTTCGGCGCTCAAGCTCAAGAACCCGCCCATCCGACTGCCCCACGCTCGGCGCCGCCATCGACAGCATGGACGCGCGCGCTCATTGCGTGCCTATCACCCGGCGCTGAGGCACCGGATGGCGCAAACCCGAAACCGCGCGCGTTTCTTTGCGGGCGTCTCGAACGAACGCGCGGGGTCCGTCGGGTATCGCGTGGGGCAGTAACACCCGGGATCAACGCCGGGCGCTCACTCCCTTGAATGGGTTCGTGGGCGCCGCAGATACGCCATCTACTGCGGCGTATCGGGACGCGGGACGAGCTGCAGACGCGGCAGCTGACACTGAGCCTGCTCTTAAAGGCAGACCGTGGAAGCACGATGCCCACACTCCCGCGCCGCCCTACGCCGCGTTAGACGCTTCGTCCAGGGCGCTATCCGTCCGTCTTCCACGCCATCTTGACTTCCGGCGTCGATCGAGCTGATATCTACAGTATGGCTCTCGACACATTTAAGTACGACGCGGAATATCCTGTCTGGACCGCGTCGAACCCCACCCCTTCCACTTCGACCTCCGCATCCTCGAGTTCACGGAAGGAGCTGCTCAGGCTGCAGCTGCAACAACGGCAGGAGGAGCTCGAAATGCAGAACGACCACCGGAGTCGAAATGGCGTTCACAGCTCACCGTCTTCAGGCGGCGAGCGCAGCCCAACGTACTATCCCGCCCTCAACGGTCCTCCTCCGCAGCTCCCGTACACCGCAGCACCACCGATGGGGAGCAGGCCGAGATATTCCCAAGGCACGCCGTATCCCGACTTGTCCTTGTCCGTGGCCTCGGGACCGACGACCGAGAGTCTTGGCGTCGAACACATGCACCAGCAATCTCCGTCCGACGTGGATCCCCGCTCCCCCGGCAGCGCGCTGGAGCCGACGGTATCCCTCTCGCAGCTACTTGCGGGTAGCGAGTACGCGCCTCCCGACCCACATCCGCCGTCACGGTCGTCGAGAGACCGCGGGACATGGTAGATTGATTGAGCGGATGACGAGCTGGGAAAGCGGGTGGTGACAACGGCGTTTCCGGCGTTTCGTTTTGCTCGGTGCGTCATCTACTGCTGGTTGCTATGATAGCCTTTTTCGGTCTCTTGAAGATCTGACTGATATCATGCTCACAGGTTGCGAGCCGAGTTTGAATGTGATTTCACCCTCCACCATCCTCGATTGGAGTGGGCATGTATAAAATCTGCGCGGTTGTTGTACGAGTATCGAAAATTGACCAGTTGGCTCTAATCATCTACAAAGCCTTACCTCTCGGCAATCTCAATCGTCTCTTGGGGGGAGAATCCGGCAAGCACCATGGGTGCTTGCTTCTAAGTTCTGAGTTACATCTTGGGTCCAGACTCCAGACCAGCGCTGGCGAATGGCCGGTCAATTCTTCGCATGACGACCAATCGTTTTCTCGTCGGCTCGTTACCTGTAAAAGCTCGCCAACCAATGCAATGCCAGTGGCAAAAACCAACTGCGCCTGTACCTCCATGCCTACGTCATCTAATTTCCCGGCCGAGCGACGTTTGAATTCCAACATTTTAAGGTTTGTTCGGCAGCTCGGAGCCTCGAACCCGGCGGCGGCGTCGTTCCGGAGTCCGGAGAAGGCGAAGCGTCCGAAGCTCGGCGGCAAAGGACACCTGACGTGGCCTTCTCCAGCTTCGCATCCTCCGGACGGCGTTAGTCGTCCGCAATCCGGTGTCCTTCGCGATCGGGAGCATTCATATCCGCGGAGGTTTTGCGGGCATGACGGAGGATGCGCGGGAGAGAGCTGAGCTGAGCTGAGCTCATGCTCAAGCGCGACTCGGTTTATGACGCTGAGCGCACTGGCAGACCTCGAGACTACATTCAATCCGCACCCGCACCCGCACCCGCGCACGGGTCTTCCGATGATCGATCCAGTGGCAAGGCGCGCCACAAACTCTCCGTCAATCCACACGCATCAACTAGCAGTTCGCGTTCTTGGACACTGGCACTGGCACTGGGGGGCACGACCTCGGTGGTTTTACTCGGCGTGCGCTTTCTTATCATGGATTATTCTGGCGAGCTGGGGCGGACTAGCAGTTAGACGCCCGCGCTGCCGAGTTCCCGAGATCGCGAAGCCAAGCCCACGCGTTGTCAACAGCCTCCGCGGGAGGCTCGGGGGTATTGTGTGGTATATATTCTCAAACGTACGATATCGATGTTCTGCCCTCTGCCTGCCCTGCTCTAGCGCGGTGTCTCCTCCTAGCTCGTACATACCCGACCCACCCTGGATTGCTTCCCGCATTGCATTGCCATCGGGGTTACAAGACCTGCCTTCGAGTTGCGCCACCAAGAAACAAAACATACAATTTAAATGGCATCAACCGCCTCAGGCTCTGGTCCGCCTCCGAACCCGGGCCTACCCCCGGGCCCGAATGCGCCGCCGGCGACAGGTCCAACGGCGCCCGTGTTAATTGCCTGCCAGCCCTGGTACGCCCTCCGCGACTTCCTAGCGCGCTCGAAGAATACTTACTCGGTCGAACACTCTAGTCGCCGTCGGAAAGTCCGGTGCGACGCCGTCCGGCCGGCATGCAGCAACTGTATTCGCCGAAACACGCCGAATGATTGTGTGTACGATGCGGCACCGCGGAGGCGTGGGCCGGATAAGAATCCGGGGACGAGGCAGCGGCCGACGAGGAAGAAGACGGAGGGATGAGCGCTGTCAGAGCAAGCGGGGACGGGAATATTCGAATGCCGCGAAGAAGGAAGGAGGTTGGAGCGGATGGGTGGAGTTGACGTACGTTTTTCGGGGATGGGAGAGAGGATTTCTGGTTGGTTGCATAAGTTAATGTCGAGTTCAATTCTGGTTTCAAGCATTCAGTGTCAAGACGGCCCAGAAAGTATTGGCTGCGGTTGTTCTTTCTGATCCCGAACACGGCAAGGACGTGGGTGCCAGTGGTCCAGCCGTCGAGCATCAACTCGGAAGGACAGACTGAGTCCAACGAGGGCCAGACGAACAACTCACTTCTTCGCCGTTCGCGTGATTGCGCCGGTTGTCGTTGGCAGTGTACCTCAAGAACCCGCCCGATTTTGCAGTAACGCAACTGGGAAGCGACCGATAGAACAACCAGACGACGCGTAACCGCATCCACAATCACGGCTAGTCACGTACTAAGCGGAGGAATGAGACGGCTTTGCTACGGAGGGAAGAACGCAGAGCTGCTCACCATGTCTGAACGAAGCGCCCGAGTATCTGCGACCAGAAAGAGCGAAGAAGAGACCGAGACCGAGACGAGAACAAAGTCCGTTGATACGAGAAGAAAATAGATGTACGGAGAGTGTGTATGTGTGTGTAGTGCCTGGATACAGCGAGACAGTGATATTTCGACAGCATGCAAGTGATAGATAAGCAAGGACTCGGAAGCACGGAGGGAGGGACGCGCAGGGACGGGGACGGCACGGCGTTTACACGTCCGTGAGTGAGATCAACGGCGGCGGGCGTCCTCGGCGGGGTTGTCTGGGCGCGTGCGGTGGGGATGGTGTTGCGGGTGAAGCATCGGCATCGCTGTATGGCGGGATGGCAGCGCTCGGCGCGCTGGGTGAGAGGAGCGCCGAGGGGGAGTGGGGAGGGAGTGCGGATTCGGCGTCGGCGGCGGCTACGTGTTCCTGAGCTTGGAGCTGGTGGATGAGTTGGGCGGCGTGGTAGATTCGCCAGGAGAGGGTGACGACTGCGTTTCGAGGAGCGGGGATTGAATGGGGTGTAAGGAGGAAGGGATGAGAGAATAAGTCAGACAGGGAATTGGAACGAAAGATGTAGCAGACGCACGGAGACCAATGAGGACAAACGGAATGACCACATCCAACCCCAGCGTTATGCACGACGGTGCAAAGAACATCCTCCCGGCGCATTCAGCTAGTGCTAACCCAACTCCGGGACCGACTGTGAGTGGGACGAGGGCGACTGCGGACCGGGCATTCGGCGTTAGCGAACGATGACGGGCACACAAGACCGCGACGCACTTGAGAGAACCCAGCACAACACGAGGAAGTTGACGATGACGAACTGCTTGTTGAGCCGCGAGACGGGGTCGTTGTCCCGCCACAGAGTGTATGGGATTCTGCATGCATGTCTGGGTCAGCGGGAGCCAGCGCCGGAAGGAATGACTGGGGACGCACAGCAGATGCACCATGTAGAACGTCAGGAGCGAATACAGGATCGCAATGACCTGTGAGTCGCCTGAGTAGCGTCAGCTCCACCCTGCTCCGGAGCGGGACGACGTACGGGCGTCTTCTATCTCGTACACGACGATGGTGCTGACGGCCGTCGCCATGTGCACCAGCGATAAAACCCATACGGGCGCTGGGGGCCGAGTGAGCGGCGCTTCGAGGGAGCGGGTGGGACGGACTGTAGAGCGCGTCGAGGGAGCGCGTGGGCAGCGGCGACATGGCCGGAGGAAGGAGGCCGGGTAACGCGTGACAGGCGCTGACGTCGCTAAGCCGCCACGGATCATCGCCAGATCGCGGCACATTACTCAGCGGCCGGAGTTTCCCCGGGCTGCTTAAATTTTTCCTGCAGCATCTTTTGTGGTTTTGAGCTCATATTATACACTCCATATACCCATTGCATCGCCTCCCTCATGCACCACTTATCTCCCGACTTGCTTCCGGTTTCTGCGCCGCAAAGCCATTTCCATGATCGGAGAACTCATTTCAATTGCTGCTCTCAGGTGGGCTCCATCGTCAACCTTGCGCTCAAGTCGATATGTCTAGCAGAAAGATCGTTCAACTTCAGAAACTTGAAGCTTTCACCGGCCATTCGGCCCGAGGTTTACGTGTCACGCACCTGGACGTCACGCTCCAACGCCTTAATAGACTGCCGCAATTTCCACAATTTCAACGCGGTCCCATCCCAGAAAGCGCGCAAGGCGAGGACCGCCGTTGTTCCACGCGTCGCCTCGCGTTGATGACGTTCCAGATCGTCCTGCAAACTTCACACGTCATGTCAACTTGCGTCTCACAATGAAGGTCAATATCCAGCCCACCCACCTCAGGATTTTTCTGGCCAGGGAAAGCTCCTCCTGCGTGGGCCGTAGCACCATGCGCGTGTCCCCCTCCATCATGTTGCCTATAACATCGTCCGCCGAGCGCAGGGCGTCCTCCGCAAGGCGTAAGTAACTGGGTGTTGTTGGGCCGAAGGGAGCCATGTATTTTGACGACGGCTCCGGCGACGATGGCGATTGAAAAGAATGTCCACTGGGACGCAAAGGAGGTCTCTGCAGAAGCAGCTTCCCCAGCTTGTACCGCAACGGATGTAATGGTAGCAGGCGGCATGGCGGATTTGGAGTCTGAGACGAAGGGAGTGAGAGCTGGCCCACTCGTGAGCGAGTTGGTACCTTATTTCGAGCCGTTAAGCTTCTATCGGAATGGCTATGAGGGGAAGAGGCAGACGCAGTTGGTGCGATGCGATATACCCTGTACCTCATATAAGGAACACGCTTGCCTTTATCAACGCCGGATTCTCTCACAAACAGCAGTTTGGATATCTCATGATCGGGTTCGGTTTTTGCATCAAAGTCTGGGCTATTTTAGGCAAGAATTTCCGGCATGCCTGGCGTTGCCTACAGCTCAGTGATGCGGCAGCTGCACGTTGACAAACTGCCTAGGCTCTCTCTGGTCGGAGACTAGTGAGAAAACAAATATTCATTCGACGGAAAACGTTAAACAGGGAATGCATCAAAATCAAGCGAGCTCTCTACCGACCCTTTCCACTCTCGCACGGGAGCACCGCCAGTCCGAGGCCCCAACAACTCCACATGCAAACCCAGCGCACTCGGCCTCCGATAAACATCCCTCACAGTCCAAGAATCCACAGCCCGGCGCAAATGCACATCAAGCAGCCGCCTCGACGTCGTCGAGACGAACACCTCGCGCAACTTCGGACCGAGGATAGGCGCATGCTGTGCCGTGCGCGTGAGGTGTGCGAGCGGCGTCTCGTCGAGCAAGCTGGAGAATCGCAGGACCTCGAGGTCCGTACACGCCCGGAGGAACTCCGCCAGCGCGTCCGAATTTGTGCCCCGATGCGCCTGGACAAGCTCGAGCGTCGTGAGCCGGATTTGCGAACGATCGCGCGTCGTCGTCTTCGTGAGCGCCGAGGCATCCAATGGGGTGCCCCAGCAGTGGATGGAGATGTATGTGAGTTTCGGGACGTCCAGGTAGTGGAGGAGTCGCATGGACGACCAATCAGAGGGGAACGTCAGTCGCTCGAGGTTCGGAAGACGACGGACGACAAGGTTGCGAAGTTCGCGCGCCGATACGTCGGCCAGCGGAGGAAGTGTGCATTCGACGAGCGAGGAGCAGCGTGAGAGCGTCCCCAAGATGCTCTCGAGCGGCCACGAAGGGTGTCGCTCGGAAAGCACAAACTTGAGGCGCGTCAGCTGTTGCCACGGGAATTTCCCTCCGTACAATGGGCCAGAGAGTGGTGCAACGCGTACGGTCGGGCCGGAGGAGACGACCTCCAACGACGTAAGACGAGGTGCCTTGTGGAATGCGTCGAGCCCTTCATGATTGGTGTAATCCTGGATGGTGTTCAGGCCCAACGTGATGCTCCGTAGCTCGGGAGCGCATGGGGGTATGGAGTTTCCGACGGCCTTGAGCAGTTCGTTCGATGACACTAGTGAAAGCGTGTGCAGACGCGACCAAGCATCCATTCCAACGAGGACGTCCTTGAGCAGCTGGGAGTTTGGCCCTTCCCAGTCGAGAGGATATCCCGCCACGCTGAGTCGAAGGGGACGCTGACCCGATAGCGATAAAAAGCGATATAAACCAGGGAGCTCGTCCGCACGCTCACTGGGCTCCACGACCAGACAGTCCCAGAGGCCCGGAGTGTTGAACGCAACCTTGCGCCAGGTCCAGCAAACGCGCGTGAACAGCAACGGCGCTTTGGTTATGTCCGCCGTCCGGTATTCGGGGTGTTGAGAGTCGAAGAGGACGCACTCCTCGAAGATAAGCCCGAGGATTTCTGGAGGCAGACGCCGGATGGGCGCCAGGAAGCTAGCGAGCAGCGCGTTGTCTTCTTTGACATGAGCGAGGATGTCGTGTGCGTCGCGCAGCGCGGCGAGGAGCACATCGATTTCGTGCTCGATGGCATCTTGCTCTGCGATTCCCGCGTCCAGGAGCCGAATCAACGCTGTCTCCTGCGTCGAATCGGGGCGGCCTGACGTCGTGGACAGTCCGAGGGGCACGTCTGTAGCTTGGTTAAATGCGGGACGAATACGCGGAGAGCTGAACGGCGAACCGAGTGCGCGAGGCATTAGCGAGATGGAAGTTAAGAGCAAGAGCGAAAAATTTGACAGCACTTTGACAGGCCGGAACAATTCGTCAAATTTGGTATCCATCCATCACGTCAGGAACATGCGAAAAACTACTCCGACCGCCGCCGCCGCCACTGCCGTCCTCCACGCAGAGTTGACGTCTGCACCACTAGTACGGGTGTCAGGTGTAACCGTAAGGGAACCAGCGGCACTGGCGGTGGACAGCGCTGTGGAATTTGTGGTGTCGAACGTCTGGGAGAAGGTAAATGTTGATCCAACGTGATCCGACAATGCCGCGGATCCGGATGTGAGCGGCGTGGTACCAATTGTTCGGCTCGTGACCGGCACAGAGCTCGTCCTTGGCCGTGTGCTCCCAGTTTCAGTTTGAGTATTTTCCGAGCTTGTTCGGATGGTAGATGTCGAGAACAAGCCCTCCACATCAAAGCTAGCGACGGCAACACCGAGCATCCCGCAATCGTCAATGATCACTGCAAGAAAAAGCAGTTCAACACGTCGGCGATCTCATCTCGACGCGCAAAGGCACGCACCGTTGATATCGGACTGGATATCAGCCATCGTGAACCCCTCGCACTCGCTACACGCCGCGAGCTGTTTTAGCTGTCCCTCTGTGCATTCCGCGGGCCCAATGTCGGCGGGATTGATGAGGCTGGAGCAGACGTCGGTGCAGTCGGCCGACGCCAGCGTCGCCAACAAACAAGAAAAGCCGAGGGATAGTGCTAGCGCCCCGGTGGAACGGCGGATGCTAGTGGACATGGTTGCGTTAGACGACGACACAGCGTGTCGCCGACTTTATACGAAAACTTCAGGCCGTGTGAGCTGCGACGTCTTGCTGGTGGAGTGCCTGGCAGATGAATACTGCCTCCGGAGATTGGAGCCTGATAGACGCATGGAATGAACCAAGATTAGCGACGCCGTTTTAATTTGCCCGGGTCCGACCTCACCCGAGTAGCACCCGATTTCCCCCGCGGTCGGCGGTTCGAACCGCCCCGGTGCAGTGAACAAAGCATCGAAATCCCGACGATAGGACAATGGGCGAAGCGCCGCGCCGCGCGTCAAATCAATCACCGAATCAAAGCTCCCCGGCCGCTTCGCGTCGCTCGGCCCTCAGCATATAAACCACTCCCGCGTTTCACCCTCCCCCAAGTTGAACCTCCGGCCGTGCCACCCACCCACTCTCCTTCCCCAGAATCTACCAGCGCCTTTCGGCTAGACGCCATGCAAGGCCCCCTCACTGCCATCGAAACCATGTCCATGTCCACCCTCCTTGAAATATTCTCCGTCCTCGGATTCCTCTCCATGCTCGCCGCCTTCCTCGCCATCGACATGCCCTCGCGCCGATTCCTCCTCGCGGCGAAGTGGTTGATGTGCTGGGTCGCGTTGGCGTGCTTTAACGAGGTGGTCGCGCCCGTTGCGGATGTCCCTGCGGGGGAGGTGGTTACGGAGGGTGTGGTGGCGTTTTGTGAGATCTGTGAGTCTCTTTCAGTGTTCGCCGTGTTAGAGCGGGATTGAGGACTCACTCGCTAGCCATCCGTATTCGCTCCGCGGCGAGCATCGCCGTCCCCTCGACGCTACTCGCCCTCACACACCGCATCCACGCCTCCATGCTCGTCGGGCTGCACACCGGCTCGGGAGGTTTTCTGGGCGCAGAGACGGCGAGCCAGATCCGGCGCGCGCGGATAATCGACCATTGTCTCTGTTCTCTCCCCATCATCCCGTTCCTCCTCCTCCAACTCGCCACCACACTGCCCTCCCACCCGGGCCGAAGGTTTACGATCCTCGAGGGCGTAGGATGCGTCGCGGCGCCGGACGACGCGCTCGCGACGTACGTGCTGGATTTTGGGCTGCGGGCGACGTTCAGCGCGGGCGTGTGGTGTTTCGCCCTGGGACACCATAATTTGACGATTCAACGATTTCTGACGACGGATTGACGATGCGATTGACGATGCATCGCAGATCTGTCAACGAGGTGTTTGACGATGTCACACACCTTGACGATGCAGTCACAGCGAGGCGCAAAGTAAGTCAGAGAGTCTCTGGACAAAAATGAGATATAGAGTGATTTGAGCTGGAAAAAGGTACTGGGACTGGGTGGTGGTGGTCCAGGGTCTCAATTTCACATCCACCAATAAATATTCTGTGTTTTGTGAATGTTAATGATCCAAAAAGTGGGCTGGAGAGCAAGTTATGTCCAATGTTTGAGGCAGCAGATGCATCAGACGAAGTCTATAATGACGAATATCCACAACCAGTATATTAATAGCCTGTCTCTGCCTTCAGAATTAGATTGGGACTGGAGAGAGAGTTGAGTGCAAGAAATGAGTTTTGCTTAGATTTTGTCTTATGTAGATTTGGCATTTTCATTGATAAGGCGCAGCTATTTGCAACTAGATATCTTGAACATGAGGCTATAGGCTTGGAAATGATACTTGGCAGCCAAATGGATGCGGAATCTAGTTTTGATGATTTTACAATAAATTGGCAAAGATAGAGCACCACCGCTATAGGGCTACCAAAAAACACATTCCCCATGTTGAGAAAGTCAACGACAAGACCCCGGGAAGTTTTTAGCTCCATAGGCGTAGATCCTGTGAACTTGGTAGACCTCTTCCCCGGTACAGCTGCCCATATCTTGACAAATGCATTGTTTTTTGAGGTTCTTTTTCAAGTTATATTATTTCTCAGGCCGAATAGTTTGTTTCCGTCTGCTTTGGTACCAAATGAGAAGTGAGTAGAGGTCTTACAACACCCTGGCAGGATAGGATTCCTATTTCTCCCGGTTTTCCTGGAGTCTCTGTATGCAGTTTTGTATTTCCCAGCATTATTGGACTCAGATCTGGCAGTGGTCCAACTTTTGGATCAATAGACACCTCGAGGCGCGAGATAGAAGAAGCATGCCTCGCATCCCAGCTAAGCTCCGAGTCCGAAAGGTGTCAATCACTTACCAACTCAAGCTCATCACATTCATCGCTCACACCGCCGCGGCGGGAGCGTTGAAACTCACGCTCGGAGACTCGAAGGCCGCCACTCAGAGACCAAGCTGCGCGGGATGAGGACTCGGCGCCGGCGCGTTTTCCCGGTGCCACGGGGGCGTGACCCAGGCGGCCAGTTAACGAATCAATGACGATGAGCTCACTTAGCTTTGACGATGCTGCCTTAGGATCGACGATGGCTCGATGATGGCTTGACGATGTCTCTCACTGGGTTGACGATGCAGTAACGATGGATCGACGAGGGACTGACGATGGACTTGACGATGCAGCAACGATGACAGCTCAAACTGACGATTACGCCGACTAGTCGCCGCCTCCATCAAGTACTCATCACGGAATTTCCAAGTTGGGATGCAACTCTCCCAGCTCCGGCGGTGTCCGGCTGCTCTCTTTCATTGAGTATTTCCTTGTAGACTTGGGTATTTATATGCCAGGAATGTACAAATATACAACTAAAACTATCCCCAGCTTGCCGGGAGGTTACCTTTGCCTTCTACTTGCTCTATGCATGGGCACAGGCAAACACGCAACGGACGCCCATCAGCTCCATCAGCTTCTGACATGCGCCTTGACGCGTTGACGACGGATTGACGATGGACTGACGATGGATCGTCAATGCATCGTCGAAATCGTCAAAATCTGGTGTCCCCTTCGCCCTCGTGGTGTTCGGCGTCGGGTTTGCGAGGAGGGGGGATTTGCGCAAGGCGATTGTGTCGCCCACCGATCGGGGTATGCTTGTGCGAATGCTCTTCCTCCCACTCGTCGTCCTCCCGCTCGTGTTCGCGTCCGCTGTACTCTCTGCGCTGACGAACGCGTCGCTCGCCGCGCGTTCGGCGTCGCACGTCCTCCCCAACACTGGCACCCCCGGAATCGCACGACTCGCGATTGCGGAATGGACGGGCAACACGACGCTCGCGCGCGCCGTCTGGATGGACCGGTGGGTCGGCGCGGGTGGGCCCGGGATCGCGGTGGTGGTGTTTGCGTTGGTGGGGATGGACGGTCGGGTCGCGGCGAGGTATGCCTGGGTTGTGGGGAGGCTCGTTAGAGGGGATTGGCGGGGGGTGTGGAATTACGCACCTGAGGTTACGGTCGAGGCAAGGCTTCCGAAGCGGCAGTCGAGGTTCACGCCTGCGCCGGTGGTGAGGACGAAGAGGGCGCACCGACTGGCGCCGTTGCAGATTCGGCATATCCCCAATGAAGAACTCGACGACGACTCCCAGCCGCAAGCGTTCCGAACGACGTACGCCGTCCCGCCGAGGGTGTATCTTCCCGCTCGCGCTGCCTCAAGCCGGGTGGATAGGATGGCCAGCGAGATGTCGCAAGGAAGGGAGATGCCGGTGTTGATGACGCCCGAGGCTGTTGCCGCGCGGAGGAACAACTCGAAGCCGCTGCCGAGTGGGCATGGGTTGCCGCGAGAGAGGAACTTGACGGCGCCGTACCTGAGTTCGGGACGATTTTAATTGAGTGTTCAGCGTAGAATTTTGTATTTACCCACCTGTATCTCTATCCGGAATCCCTAATCGCTTGAGCTGGCGCGCGGGAAACAGCCAGGGCTGAGCCGTAGCCGGCTGACATCGTATGCTCTGTGAAACCCGACCGGAAGAGCGGCACCGCTGCAGCTTGGCCAAGGGTACGGCGGGGGTTGGCCGTTGTGGAAGAGCCACGTCACGATTTGATTGACATGTGACAGGTGACACCCGGTTTTCTCCGGTTGTCATCTCCCGCCATGTCGCCTTTCCTCGCCGGCTTGCTTGCTTGCCTCACGGGATGGCGAAACCACGCGACGCTCGCCGAATAGCGACATCGACACTCCCACCTTGCTCTCACCACATGCTCGTCATCCGGACGTCATCCGTCGAATCGAAGTACGAGCAAAGCCGTCGGCGAGAACCTCATTCACGGCGGCTCACCGCGGCGGCAGCACGTCGTAGACTTCCAGGAGTTCTTGGGCCCCGATAGCCGCCGATATGCGGCGCTCATCCTGCTTCCCGTCTGGCTTAGAAACTGGCGCAGCTCGGCGTGGCCGCCGCTTCTCATCCCCGAATTTTCCTCAAACCCCCACCGAAAGCGATTCTGAGCTCGCTTCGCATCAGCGGAGATATCGCCAGAACGTCACGACTCTGTAGATCCTGTGAGTGCATCCGTGTATGCGCGCTCAGGCTTCCCGAGGCAAAACTCAAAGAAGCTTCATAGATGTACCGGCGCGCCACCTCGGGACGTCAGACGTTCTCGGCAGCCCTTCAAAGTCGACGGTCCGACTCCGAAGTAGGGAGAAGACCGGCGCGGCGTCCGCTCATCCGCTTATCCGTCTCATCCGAGGGAGAGGACTCGACTCGCTGGCTGTGGCTCTCGTCGTTTGAGCTTTGTCTCAACCCGCGGCCTACCATCCTCGGTCTCCGCAACGTCGTCGAAATATCTTGCTACCCAAAGACATCGCCACATCGCTCTCAGTTCGTCAAAGAGATTCGAGCCTCGGGCATTCCCCGAGCTGACCAACCTTCCAAGCTTTCGAATTTCCCTCCGCACGTCCACGCACGGGTGACGTCCGTCTGTCGCTCATTCGTCCATCCCGGGGATCAGCCAATGACGTGCCGAGCTTGCTTCCCTTCGAGCGAACGAGTCCGAGCCAGGCTGACCTCGCAGAATGTGGAGCGAGCGAATGACATGGAAGGGGAAGCAAGCGGAATAACGCATAACGCCATAGCCCTCATCCAGAACCTCCTCGGTGTCGTACGTCGACGAATCCGTGTCGTACGTCTGCCTCAGGCTTCTGCGAATCGCAATCCGGATGCACGCAATGCGTGGTGCTTATAATCCCGCAGTGGAGCCAGTCGCCTTTCTCCTCATCTCCTCATCGCACCTCGTCTCAGCAGTTAGGCTACCATGTCGACAAGCCCAGCTTCAACCACTCGCAGCGCTACCGTCTGCCCCAGCCCCACCACGCCCACCAAGGCTAATCCGGGCGCAGAACAAGAACAGCCCTTCACCATCTCCATCCCCTCCGCCTTGCTCACCCAACTCCACACCCGACTCGCCTCCTCCCTCTCCACGCTCCGCACCATGGACCGAACTCGGGTGTGCGGACCGTCGACCCAGCAGCGTACGGCGTCCCCCTCCCCGACCTCCGGCGCCTCGTCGAGCGCTGGGCTTCGGCCGGCCCGGGGGGGTACGACTGGCGCGCGCACGAAGCGGCGCTGAATGACGAGATGCCGCAGTTTACGCGGGATGTGGAGGTGGAGGGACATGGGGTGATTAATGTGCATTATGTGCATCGCAGGAGTGCGGTGAAGGGGAGGGGGGGCGATTCCGTTGTTGTGGATTCATGGATGTGCGTTCCGTTTTTCTTGATTTGTGTCCTTTTTTTTTGTAGGCGGAGTGTTGACGCGCCGACTCGGCAGGGCCCGGAAGTTTCCTCGAAGCGAGGAAGATTATACCCCTCCTCACAGGAGCCTCCTCGTCCCGGCATCGGAGAAGAACTCAGACCCGGACCAGCCGAGCTTTCATTTCGTCGGCCTTAGCCTTCCTGGGTTTGGATTCTCTGAGGCGCCGAGGAAGGCTGGGTTTGGGCTGGATCAGTACGCTGAGGTGCGTTGCGTTGCGTTGCGTTTCTTCGTGGATATATGCGTAGACGAGGAGCTGAACGCGGATAGGTCGGGCATAAGTTGATGCTCGCGCTGGGGTACGACGAGTATGTTACGCAGGGCGGGGATTGGGGATACGTGGTAACCTTTCCTCACTTCCTCGGGTAAAAAAACATACAGCAGGTTGATATTTGAGCCAGATAACGCGCCGAATCGCGACAAACTACGGCCCCAAGCACGCTAAAGCATGGCACACAAACTTCCCATCGTACGTCCCTCTTACAATATTCGAACGTTAACGGCCGGCTAACGCCGTCCGTTCCCAGCGGCGACCTCCCCCACCCACTGCGCACCCCGCTCTCCCTGCTCCGCCTGCTCCTGCGCGGACTCTCCCCATCCGAAAAAGCCGGCCTCGCGCGCACGAAGAATTTCTTCGACGGCGGGTCGGGGTACATGGCGCAGCAGTGCACGCGCCCGCAGACGATCGGGTACGCGTTGGCGGATTCGCCGGTGGCGTTGTTGGCGTGGGTGTATGAGAAGCTGGTGGAGTGGACGGATGGGTATGTGTGGAGTGATGATGAGGGTGCGTTTTCTTCTCTTCCCTTTTTCTTCCCTGCCTCGGATCTCCCATCAACTCCCCATCCCCCCTGTTCTTCGTTTTGTGAGAGCCGGCGCTGATGCGCGATGGCAGTCCTGACCTGGGTGTCGATCTACTACTTCTCGCGCGCAGGCCCCGCGGCGGCGAGTCGGATCTACTACGAAGCGACGGGCGGGAGCGCGGAGGCGTTCAAGCGCGTGTTTAGCTCCAAGGACGAACGGCCCATGAAGATCCCGCTTGGGGTGTCGCATTTCCCCAAGGAGGTCGTCGTGCTGCCGCATTAGTGCGTTTTCCTCTCTTTTCTTAAATGTAAAGCGCTGACGCGGTGTAGTTGGGCGAAATCGATGGGCAAACTCGTCTTCCAACGCGTACACACCCGGGGCGGGCATTTCGCGGCGTGGGAGCAGCCCGAGGCGCTCGTTGGGGATCTGAGGGATATGTTTAGGAGGGGCGGGCCTGCGTATGGGGTTGTTAGTGGCCGGAGTGGGTATTGAAGTTATTTTTGATTGAATCACGGAAGGTTGATGTACTGATGTATTTCTATGTACGACGAAGCGAAAGGCAATTGCATACAGTAAATAGATGGTCAGGTTGAACTCTCGGTGGCCGGCTTGAAGTCGAGGAACCAGATTTGTTCGGGGCGCGAGGGATCGTATGATTCGAACGTGATCTAATTGATCGCGGGCTGATTTGAGCATGGTTGGCCTTATAGTGAAAGAGAGGCGGCGTACCGGGCCCGTTGTGGTGCTAGCATCACCGAACGTGGAGACGTTCCACGCGGTGAGCGCCATGTTGTTTTGTTCGGCGAGGAGCAACCTGCTCGGCATCAGTCCCATCGATCCCATCACCCTCATCAAAGCGAAAAGAAAAACACATGGATAAAATAAGAGAAAAACGCAGACGCACGCAGCACTCCCCTCGCCCACACAAACCAACTCAAACACGCTCGCCGCGCCCGACACCACCGCCTGTTTGTACTGCGCGCCGTTGGCGCCGGTGCCCGGCTCGTCGAACGTGAGGAAGGTCGGCTCGCCACCGCCTGAGGCGGGGCTGGAGGGGTGGGTGAGGAATATGCCGAAGGTGGGGGAGGTGGTGGCGACGTCGGCGGACCACTGCTCGGCATCGTCGTTAGTTATTATGTTTAATTTTTTTATTGAGCAGGGAAAAGAAAGAGAGAAACGTACGAGCTGGTTCGCCGCGGGCGTGCCCGACGCAGGGAACGCCTGACTGCTCACGACGGGGTTGACGCCCAGTCCTGAGGTGAGCGCGTTGAGCTGGAAGCTTGCGATGGCTTGTGGGCCGGGGGTGAAGCAGGCTGGGGTAGACATTCTGGTTCTTTTGGTGTGGAGTGGGCTGGGGCTGGGGTGAGAGGAACGGAGTGTGCATGACGGGGTACTTATTTGAGTTGGGAAACGAGAATAAACGCGGGGATCAGTCAGATCAGTCTGAGAGTGATATATCCGTACCTTGTTGATGGCCCTGTGCATGTGGCGGAGCCAAACGAAGAGAAGATGCGGGTTATTCATGGTGCGAGGCCCTTCGATTCGTAGAGAGGATTGTCCTGAGTCGGGATAATCATCTGGTTCCTTCCGAGGGAGGCGGAACGTACCTCGTTGACCTTGATCGCCCTGCGACCGACGGAGTCCATATATAGAAGATGCAGGTTATTCTCCTGGCGAGAAGCCTTCGATTATCTCTGCGAATCGTGCTGGGTGAAGATAATCATCTGATTCCGAGGGGAGCCAGAACGTACCTCGTTGACCATGCGACGGAAACAAGAGAGGCAGCGAGTTATTCGCAGTGCGACGCCTAAATTCGCGCCCTTGGATGCAGACAATCCTCCCATGTGCTGATAATCATTCGATTTCGAGGGCCAAGGTACGAGATGCATGCTGCTGACATTTCAAACAATTTCCGAGAAAAACAGCGAGGGACGTTAAAAACCCACCTGTATCGTCCTCCTCAGCAATCCGAGTCGCCGACATGTCCCTCCGGAGCTGCTTCCCCTTCGGCAACACCATCGCGACGAATTACCTCGGCTTCGGGCTCGCCAAGGCGAATGGGTTGAATCCATTCATCACGGAGGTGTCGGCTGTGAACTTTGATCAGCTCGTAGGTCTCGTTCAGTGCGCATACAAACGAATCCCCACTCACCGCGGGTCCAGTGGCAAGCTGAGCAAACGAACTTCAACCCCAACCAAGACCCAGACGTGATCCAAGTGAACCTCGTGTTCGGCGTCGAGTCGGTGGACGAGGTGCAGACGTACCTCAGCTACGACGGCGCAAACGCGGTAAATGGAGGGACAAGCGCTCAGGGGCGCCAGGCGACGGCGGAGTTTACGCCGAGTGTGTTTGAGTTTGCGTGTCCCGAGGGTGGGGGTGCAGCGTGAGTAGCGTTCAACGCCTCCGAAGGCGCCAAGATAGTAAACTGTGTTGCAGGATTTTGTTGGTGGGCTCGGACCCGCAGTTGGCGCTGACTTCGTGGCCGCCGGCGGCGGATACGGAGGACGTTACTGCGCCGGTACGCGCGCGTCGCGCGGATTTGTCAGCGTACGCATGCATGGCTGATGACGGCTGTAGGTGACGTACGAGGTGTACGAGCCGGGAAACCCGCAGCAAATTTGGTCCTTCACCTTCGTCAATTGAGGACGGGATGGAGATGGCCGTCGAGAGCAAGGAGGGAAATTTCACGTGACAAGCTGTCTGGCAGCTAACGGTCGTCGGTTCGAATCCCGAGCAACGCTTGTTATACCCAGTTAGACGATGCTTTTTATCTCGTCTTCCGTATCATTAAAAGAAGAAAAAAATGTATCCCCTTTTCAGAGCTACCTACTACTGACGGATTGAATCCGCCAGACGCCCCCCGATGGCCAAAAGGTTCTATAACCAACGAGGGACTCGGAACAATGGAACATGATCCATGCGCGAAGCGAACCGCGAAGTGGATGGACAAGGGCACGTTGATCCTCCTGAAGGAAGCCCGGCGTCCACTCAAGGGATTTCTTCCCCAAACCCCCAGCCTGAGGGCGACGGGCCGACGGCAGACATCTACGGACAATCATCGCCCAATGAGCGAGACGCCAATCAGTGCAGAAATCTGAGTCTCCCACGTGCTGTCATCGTGACGTGTCTTCTCTCTCTCCCACCCACCGCCGCCGACGACGACGATGTCCTCCCTGCTCGCCACCCTCCAGTCCTTCTGGTCCGTCGGCAAATACTCCCTCGTCGTCATCCTCCCCGTGCTCTTCCTCCTCTCGCGCTCCCAAATCCGCTCCTCGACGCGCGACGCGATGATACAGCACGCCGCCGAGCAGGCCGCCGACAACGCCAAGAACGGCGGAGAAGGGGAGAAGACGAACACGATCATGCAGCCCGCGCGCACGGACCTGCTCCCGCCGCTCGATAAGCGGTTCACGCTCGCGGAGCTGGCGCTGTATGACGGCAAGGAGGGGCGGCCGACCTTCTTGAGTATCAAGGGTGCGTCTTTTGCTCTTTCTTGTTTCTTCCTCCCGTCTCTGTTATCCCCGAGGGCTCACTGGCACCACCGATAGGCACGGTCTTCGACGTCTCGCGCAACACCGCCGTCTACGGCCCCGAGGGGTCCTACCACGTCTTCACCGGCAAAGACGCCTCCCGCGGGCTCGGCATGTCGTCCCTCAAGGACATCGACGCGGTGCCTGAGTTTGGCGATTTGGACGAGAAGGATAGGAAGGTGTTGGATGATTGGCATTTGTTCTTCGTGTGCGTGTGCCGTCCTTCCTTGCTTGCTTGCGGTTTGGGTCCTGATTCGGAGGGGCGGGGTGCAGAAAACGCTATAATATCGTCGGAAAAGTTATCGACCACCCGACGCTGTTAGCTGAGGAGCGGAAGAAGGCGGAGGAGGAGGCTGCTGCGGCAGCAGAGGCGGAAGCAGAGGCAGAGGGAGCAGCGGCGCCAGTGGCGGAGTCTTGAAACGACGTATGTCCCTGCTCTGTTATCCTTGTACCTCTGTCCGCTATAGATCCGATTCGGAATCCACAAAAACGGATCTGCATCCGCATTCATTGTCCCTCTCCCCGTCGTACCGGTTCTTAAGGTTGTACTCTTCAATCCCTTTCCACGAGCGCGACAGGTCGTTATTGAGCATAAGGGCATACTGTCATGCATAGGTATGTACATCGTCGCCAGTCTCTGTCCTCTCAGGCTCCGTCTCTGTCTTCCAGTCTACGATCGTTTTCGCGGTCTACTCTCTGGCGGCATCGGGCGGAACAGATTCACCGGAGGAAGCGGATTGGCGACAGGTTGAGCTCTGTTCGGCCTGGGTACTAGCTTCGCTGCCGGTGGCGGCGGAGCTGCAACTGCTCTTGCTCTTACCGGTGCACCTGGGACTGGCACGGGAACTGGGAGAGGATGCGTCCGCCTCCACGAGCCTGTGTGTATCCTCTCAGGCGTCCGCGACGGCACGGACACGGGCACTGGAGGCGGCTGGGAACGACCGCGATGCATGCTCGTCGGGAGGCACACCGGCACCGGCATTCGTTGGGCTTGTGCTTGCCAGGGAGCCGGACCCGGAAGCGGAGCCGGTGGTGGTCTAGCGTCCTTACCAGCCCGAGCCCGATTCTGAGCCCGCCACTGGACATGCGCCGGGTTCTCGCCTACCACTCCCCATCCTTTTCCCGCCCCGCCGACGAGGTATCGAGCTGGGATATTGCGTGGTTTGGCGGCTTTCTTGTTCGGGATGTGGGGAGGTGCTGCCATTCAGAGTCGAGGAACGAGGTGTGGCCACAGAGGGTACGTCCCAGCTCTGGCTGGTTTTATACCTCGCTCAACACTGTCAATGGATGCTGGGTGCCTGACGACGGTGACGCCACTGCAAGCGTGAAGTGGGTCCCGACAAGAAGAATAAGAATAAGAGGGTTTATTGTCGCTAAGAAGAGAGTACTGGTAGCTGACGGCGATACATACTGAGTACCGGTGTTGTGTGGCCACGATCAACGAGCCTAAACGCCGTCCGACCACTTATAAGACCTTGGCGGGACTTCCACTGCTTCTGACAGAAGAAGGCGGACGAGGGTTCTTGTGCGTTCTGTGCGCTCAATCGACAATTCCCGTACTTCATCGACTCTCCTCCAATCTGGAGCTTTGACCTCGAGGGTAGAGCCCGATCGAATCGGCGACCTGTGCATGACATTCAGGAGTCGTCGTTTTTTTTCTTCAGGATTCAGGTCGGCGTCTTCCGCTCGTCATTTGCAGCATACTAGTACGGGAGCAGGCCATCATTGGCAGGAGTTCACATCCAACGGGATTACTCCCGCCGCGCCCTCCCTACCACTATTAGTAAGTTTCAAAACAGCACAGCTGCTCGATCGACTGGGCGGTCTGTGCATGACGCGTACTCCATGTGTTCTTTTTCCCCCCCTTTCAATTTTCACGCCAACTTGAAGTTCTGCGTTTTGTACTTATTGCCCATGCCGCCACGTCTTAGACTCTTCTTATACTCATGTCGAGTTGAATCTTATCCTTCGCTTTCCGCCAAACACTTACCGCTTGCCGGTTTACCTGCTTCGTCGTACCCTCGCCGGCGCTCCGTCTATCACATTCGTATCCTCGCTGCTGTAGTCCAGCAGTCAATCAATAGCCCGCGGATTCGTTCACTCCGCATCTCGGCAGCACAATACCACCGCTAGCTCGATCGACTCGGGGCGGTTGAATATTAGGGTATCCAGATATCCGTCTTTTTCTCTCTCTTCTCTAGAAATACTACAATATCCGGCATGAGATAAGTAACGATTAACAGCCCCCTGCGCACCATACACTAAACACCCCCAATCCAATCCAACCTACTTGGTCTTATCCCCCTTCCTGATACTCTTCATCTCGGCCCTCATCGCACTCGACCGTCTCATCACATCCCTCAGACCCTGCGTATGCGTCGGCCGCCACCCGTCCGGGAGGCGTTCGTCCGCTAGCCAGCGGTGTAGCCACGGGAGCGGGATGCCTGGCTCCTGCTGGAACGCGGCGTTCCTCGCAGGGGAAAGCGGCGATGCGTTCTCCCAAACTCCGAGGATAATTGCCATCTCGCCGCGCGCGACCTCGGCATGTAGCGCGTCGAGCGGTGGGGAGAGCTTTTCGCGCCGCAGCCGCGTTTGCACGATGTCGTGCCCGTTGACGAGGACGGCGGATTCGGGGACGAGGTCCGCCGAGGAGGAAGACGAAGGGGACACGAATTCGGAAGTATTCGCCTCCTTGGTCGCGCGCTGCCGGATGCTGGTGACGAACTCGTCTACCAGCTCGGGGTGGATCATTATCGGCGCGAGGATGCCATCCCGCGCAGTGGCCGTGTGGGGTTTGCCTGGCGGGTACGGCGTGTCGCCGTGTACAACGCTGGCGTCGTGCTCGACGCCACCGTGCGCGCCGAGGTCGAGGAGGGTGATAGCCTGCCCGAAGTAGCGCTTGATGAAGAACCAGCCGCCGCTCACGAGGACGATAGCGAGTGGGATGGAGAGGCCGTAGCATGCGCGCAGCCCGCGGAAGATCTTGAGTGGGGTGATGTTCTTCCCGTCGCGGGGGCTAAGAAGCGAGGCAACATGAGGTTAGTTTGGGAGCGAGGAGAGCAGGCGACGACGCACATGTACCCGTGGTTCGCCATCGTGTTAATCGCGGGGCAGACGGAGCGGATGTCGCCCTCGCCTGCTGGGATGAATTCGTGCCCCAGCCCAGTCTGCCCCGTCACCGGACATGTCCGCTCCTCTACGTTCCGCGGCTGCGTCTCCGTCGCTCTCGTCGATGTCATGGTCGTCGTGTCCGAGCCGTGCGTGGGAGAGGAAGGCGAGGGAAATGGGGATGGAGGGAGTGAGAGGGGAGCCGAGGAAGGCTGGCCATGCGAGCTTTATACCATGCCCAACGCGCGCGCAATGATAAATGCTGCGCTGCGACACCGCCCAGGCGCGCTATCCGTAGCCGAAACGACGTCGGCGATGATCAATGCGCGACGCTCTGGCATGGGAAATGCAGCGCCTCCACGGAGATCCAGGGGCAAATAAGGTACCGAGCAAGCAGTCCCTTGACGCCTCTGGCCTCTTGGCCGCGAGCAACGCGGCGCAGCGAACGAGCGTCGCAGGAAGGGAGCAAGGTGGGAGTCAGAGAAAAGCGGGAGCCAATGGAAATCGTCCTGAATGTCAGCGTGTGAGTTTACGCAGGCTCGGAGATCGGCGTTCCGAATTTGACGTCGGAGAAGATCGGCCTCCGGTGTCCGGCTTTCAAGTGGCCGGTTGCCGAACCACTAACCAGGAACGCTCAATGCGTTCCATCGTGCCCACAGGCCACCTTCAAAAACACTCATGCTATGCTACTTATAGCTGTTTACAAACTTCAAAGGAGAATGAAGTTGTGAAGCCCGTTCGATGCGGGATCGGTCTTATGTCACGGTGCAGAAAACGTGTAAGTTTTTTTTATTGCTTGTCATTGTTTGACTTCCTGCAGTATCAGTCAATAAGCGAGGTACTAGGCATAGAATACCGAGTACTTGTTGGATCTCTTCCTGAGTCAAACCTCCCACTCCCGCTCCTCTTCCACCCCCCACCACGGTGACATCTCCGCCTTCGGAAGATTTTGGGTAGCGTAATCGGAGGTAACACTCACCACCAGTCCCTCGTCGATCAAATCCTGCAGCTCCGCCTCGAAATAGCTCGAATCCTGCCCCGCAACGAACTGCATGCGAAATCTGACGCGCACCTCGCGCAACGCCGGCTGTGCATCGCGGATGTAGCGCACCAGACCAGTAAATGAGATCTCCGTCGCGCCGCGGAGGGAGAGCCGCCGGAGCGCGGGGAACGATGTGGGGACTGTAGAGAGGAGCGCGTCGTCGATGACTGGTAGCGCGGAGACCGCCGGGCCATACCAACCCGCAGCCACAGGCAGCGCGTTCTCGGCCTTGAAGCTGCGCAACGACTGGGGCAGGGCGGAGACGAACTCGAGGAGCTGGGCGCGGGATGGGAAGATGGATGTGTGGATCGCGATGCTTGTTAATACGGTGGAGGATTGGACGCACGCGATGAGCGCATCTGTGTCCCGCCTCGAGTCGGCAATGTTCAAGAGGCCCTTGACGTCGAGGCTCTTCAGGCGGGGAAGCGACATCAAGGGGAGCGGCGTCCGTTCGTACCCGTGAAGGCAGAAGTCCTCGAGCGCACCGTGGTCAATCTGGTTTCCCCCAAGCGCGGTTTCCTTGACCGCCGCTAGCTCGGCTTGCAATAAATGCGCTCGGAGGGATCGCAGAACCGGACAGCGTCGCAAGAGATCAACGACATCCTTCAGAGGAAGCTCCAAGGGTTCGTCGAGCCGTAGGTCGACCAGGTGTTTCCACGAAAGCGGCAGATCGGAAAGCGCGAAGGATTCGCTGCCCGTGGAAGGCTTCATACGCAGCGATTGCAGGCCCTTCGCCGAGAGTATTCCTCGCCAAGGGCGAAAAGTCTTGTCTAGCGGATTGCCCTCGGGTCCGAGCATGACGATAGCCACGCTGCGCAAGGCGGGAAAGTCCTCGAGGCCGAATTGCTCCAAAAAGGGGGACTCGACGTATGGGTAGTGCAGCAGAAATTCGATGCTGCCCCAGCGGTCGGCAAAGAATGTGAGCAGCGGCAGGAGAGCGCTCATTGCGTCGTATGTGCAGATGCGCAGGGAGATCGACAACGCGCATCCGGCGCTCCGCCCGAGCCAGATCTGCGCGGCGCGAAGGCGCTTCGCCCACGCCTGTTTTGTCGCATCTGTGACGGCGAGCGGTGCGGCGTGTGCTGCCACCGGCGCGTACCGGTTGGGTTGGACGAAGGGGATAAGGCCGGGCTCCACAAGATGCAGACTCGCCCAGAGCTTCGGTGTCGAATAGACCAGACTCCGCCATGTTTTGCATACGCGCCCGAGGAGGAGCGGCGCTTCGATTGTGCTCATGACGGAGTTGTGCGTCGAGGGTAGACATGCGATGAAGATACGGCCGAGGATGTCGGAGGGGAGGAGCTGGATGGGCGATAGGAGAGCTTCCTTGGCTTGAATGGCGGCGAGCAGCTCGGTGCGCTCCTTTGAAAGTCGGTCGATGGTATTGTCCAGTTGCGCTAGCTGACGGATTTCTTGGTCGACTTTGGCGCGAAGCTCGACTCTCTCGAGTGAACGGGCGGGAAGACGAGGAAGGGACATGACGGGGAAAGGAAAGGAAGGTGACAGATTGATTCCCACGTCTTGCCCGCATTTTGCCGTTGATTGGTCACTAGTTGTCTGGATCCACCTGTTTCACTGTTACTGTAAGCTCAGTACTGACTTGAAATGAAAGCAGCGAGCGAAGATAAGTACTGCGCTTTCCTCAGCCAAACGCAAAAAAGGAGCAAGTCTTCCAGACGGCTCACAGGCTGCGTCCGCTTCGAACGAACTACCAACAGTACGCTACAAGTACGATACACATGCATCGGACTCCCAGAGGTGTTGGGATGTCAGCCCTGCCGAGTATATGCATAGTTACGATACATTAAACATAAAAAAACAGTCACCTTGCGACTGCCCAGACAAAGACTGACTAGACCGTTCATACGCCACTGGCAAATCCACTACTCTTACTTGGATAAGCGCATCCGAGTCCGAGGCCGACTCCCTCATTGAACGCAAGCGGAGAGTATCAAAAAAGGTGCAGACAGGAACGAAATGCACACCAACGAGGGAGACATGAAATCATATTCGTTTTCGCATGAACAAGACAATCCTACGCATATCGTACATGTATTCTACAGCCGGGTCCTGCCCAGCCAAGCCCACTCAGAAACAGCTTCAAACCAAGCATGCATAAAAGCATAAAACGTGTTTTGCCCCTCCTTGGCGAGTTGCACCATTAAACCCGCCTCCCATTCAACCCGACGCGAAATCCAAACACGCGCTTCAACCACGACGGCTCCTTCGCCGTAGGCATGGGCACCGACATCGGCACTGAAGGTACCGGCGCGAGGCGGCTCCTGCTGCCCAGCCCACCGCCGATACCAGCACCGGGAGTAGCTGCGCGAGGGTGTAGATGCGGCGGCGGTGGACCAGGGCTCGGATGCGGGTGAGCGTGTGCGTGAGCGTGGGGCTGGGGAGCATGAGGGAGATGTGGGGCACTGGCGGAACCGTGCGCGTATGCTGGCGGTGCGGACGGCGGCGGAGGTTGTGCGTGTGGATGGGGATGGGGAGCGTGTTGTTGTTGGCTCGGATGAATGTGTCCCTGTCCTCCTCCTCTCAACGGCGATACGGCCGGCGCAGCGTGCCTCGGCTGTGGCGCGACGATCCCTGGATGTCCGTGATTCGGCCCCTCCCGCAAATACGCCGGGTTGACGGGATTGGAGTTCGTGCGCAGCGGGACGCCGGGACGGACGGGAAAGCCATTCGCGTTGGGGCGCGCGACGGGGCCGAACGTAGGTGGGACGGCGAATGAGTAGGATTGTGGTTGGAGCGGGTCTATGGGCACCGGTGGTGCATGGTGTGTATGGTGCATCGGGGCGGCGTGCGATTGGGGAAGGGAGTTTGAGCGACGGTGCTTTACGGGGCCGGGGTGTGGGTAGTCTCGGTGTGTCGGCGACGGTGGGCCTGAAGGGACACCGAGGTAGAGTGGATGTGGCCCGGGCTGCGTCTGCTGGGATGCGTGTCGGTTGTGGTGATGACGCGTTGCTTGCGTCGTCGCTGGGGCAGGGGGAGCGGCGTAGATGCCGTTGTAGCCTTCGAGCTCTCGGGGCGGCGCCGTCCTCGCGCGTACTGGTGGGGGTCCCCCGCTATGCGACCGGCCGAGCTTGACGCCTCTGGGCGGCATGGGCATGGGCGGCGGCGGGGTGACTTCCCGCTCGCGTCTCCGTCTTCCCCGCTCTCGGTCCCGCTCGCGGCTCCCGTCGCCGGTCGACCTCGTCCTATCCCGGACGGACTGGGACTTACGACTGTGCCGAGGGAGGGGGGCGTCTGAGGGCGCAGGCGTGCGGGGCGTCTCGGGGTCGGCTTGCGGGACACGATGCGTCGTGTCGGCCCAGCGCGAGATGCGGTCTTGTGTCGCGAGGTAGGCTTGGATGGCCTCTGCAGAGCGCGTTCCAGCTCATTAGCGAACTGAAGACAAGGCAGGCAGACGCACCCTCGGAATAGTCGTACTCTGTCATGCTCTTTTTGGTGTTTTTCGGCTCCGGATATGGATGGGTGGCGGAGAAAGCTCAGCAGAGAGCTCAGCTCAGTGGTGGCGGCAGGAGACAAGAGACGGAAGGCAACACAAGCGCCGAGCCGTGGGCTTGGGCTTGTGTGGGGACACGCGTACGCAAGCACATTGTGGGCGTGTCCGAAGGCGAGAGCTTGACGTGACGTGGCTGGCGATTCTCGGCGTCATCTCGGCATTGCGGCGATTGGACTACGGCATCTGCCGCTCTCAGTGCCGGAGAGAGCTTCTTCTGCTTCATGTAGCAGTAACTTATACCGAGAGTAGATCGGCTAAGTTTGAGTGCAGGAGCGACTCTAGTGCGTTTGGCAAAACGGTTTTGTTTCGCAGGGCGGTTGCCTCGTGTTGTGCGCATAACCGCCGAAAGGCGCAAAAGCCGCCGAAACGTCCGACGCCAGCGAAAACAAGCTCCGTTTTTCTGAAGGTCGACGTCCGGATTTGCTTATCTGCACAAGATCCGGGCCAATAGCACCAATATGTAGGCGCCACGTTCCTGGCGGGAAATACGAAGTCGTGCGCCACGAGGCTACGGCGAGGCAACACGTTGCGTTCGCGTGGGTTGACGCAAGCGGTAGTCGACCAAAGCAAGGCGTATTCCCCGCGTTTTGATGTGCGGGGAAGTCGTTGCGGCTTCGGTTCTCCGCGCGCGGGGTTTCTCTCTCGGCGCTTCGGCTTTATTCGGTCTCCGATCGAGAAACGCGAACTTGGCTTCGGAGTGAGGGAATCCAGTTGGCTCTTCGCATTCTCACCTCTAATAAGTAATCCGAGGAGAATGATCTGATGGGATGATAGCGCTCTGTTCGAAGCAGGCACGGAGAGTAGGGAGAGATGTCTCTTGCATTTTTTTTTTTTTTTCGTCAGTGTTTACCTTTACATCTGAATAAATGCCTTGACAGTAGACTCTCCAGTAGTGCTGGCCAAATACGATATTATTATGCAAAACCCGTAATAATAATTTATTCATAATATAATAGACACCTAGCTTCCGTAGTATATCTGTAATATCAGATAATAATATTTTATCATAATGTTCTGACTATATTAAGACTATATTATATTATAATATGAGACCACAGCAGGCCCTGAATGCCTTCAATAGTTAAGGCTGTATCAACTCTAATACCCTGCTATAAGCCTGACTTTCCGTAAGGATTTCAAAATTCTGTGTATTTTGAGCGGTGCCAGTGATGGCATCACTGTCAGCGGTTTACTCTGAAAAAATCTGTGGGCTCAGAAAAATCAAATATCTGTGTGGTGCTTAGCTTGCCACCATGTCCTGCGGGAGATTTCGGGCTAAGTCGGGCAGTGTCGGACAACATCCTCCATACGCGGAGGACATCTACCGCGGTTCAAATCCCTCGGAACCCATTCAGTTGAATGGCCTGAGGTATGCTTGTGGCAATGGTGAGCCCAGACCAGGAACAACGGTGGGCACGGCATGCGGTGTGGATGTGCGGCGGCATCAACTTCCTATTTGGGTTTATTCAAGCGCGAAAAGTTCTGTTCGAGGGGGTCCGACCCCTCGTTCAGATTTCGGGTTTATTCAGTGGGAATTCTGCCTTGATCGACACATATTGATTCGGGGTCCTGATGGAAAAGCTCGGCAACGCGGCGCGGACTAGATTCTTGCATGAAAGATTAAATTTATCCTTGCGGAAAGTCACCCACTCTCCAGCGCATGATGATGCTGCATACGGGATTATTTGAGCACCATAAATTTATAAAACGCTTCGGAGATATCGGCTTCTTCGCCGACCACCCGATTCCTGGACTTATGGTATGCGGAATCGCAGAACCTATCGTCTCCTGCGACCACCGCTTCGTGGACTCAATTGAAAGGCATTACAGTATCCGTCTCGAGGCGCGGTGGAAGCTTGAAGCCTGTTCAATGCAGGCGCAGGAGCCTAAACAGTCCAACGAGTAGTTACATTCTCGCTCTTTTTGTCTCCAGCGGATCTTGGACTCACGCTCAAAATTCCAAGTCTCTCCGTTACAGTCGTTGGCGTTTCCGCGCTCAGAAACGCTGTTTCGCGTATATTCGGAGCGCTTGGCGCACCTCGGGCTGCTGTTTCCTCCGCCAGCCATTGAGTGTGCCGACGCGCTAATTTGCAGGCGCGGAATCCTCGAGTGGATTAAAGATTAACGGTAAAGTCCGATCTGCCAGCGGGCTGTTCGAAACAGACGCCGAGGCACTGTGAGACCGAGAAGTTCAAAAAGGGTGTTTTTTCTTTTCTTTTCTTTCATCATCTGTGCTGCAGCAGAGGTAATGCATTCCAATACCCATACTGTACAGGTAGTTTCGCACAACTTGCAGCTAAAACGAAGACCTATCGCGTCAACCGCGCCTTCGCATATCCCAGCCCACTAAGCTTCCACGCCATCATCCTATTCACCACCGGCACGCTCAGCGCCAACCCCACCACCTTCAGTTTAACCCACGCAGCCCACGTCTCCCTTCCACGCTCGGTCTCCGTCATGTCAAGAACCATCTCCATCACAGACTTCGCAGCCGATCGTCGGTTGGTTTCGTACGTCTTCAAAGGCGTGGCGTCGGCGAAAGAACCCGAGGCGTAGTGCTCCGCGATGGCGTCGGCGAGCTCGCACCCGTCGCAGATACCGACGTTCATGCCCTGCCCGCCTGCCGGGCCGTGCCGGTGCGCGGCATCGCCCGCCAGCAGAACGAACGTCGTGCCGTCTCGGCCGGCTTTGACGTAGCGCTCCGCCAGCGCCTCCTCGAGCCGATAGCGATTCGCACCGAGGAACTCGGCGATCTGCGGAGGCGGCCCAAAGCGCTTGTCGTGCGAGCCCGGACCACGGCGGTTGATGATGTCCTGCACGAAGGCGGCGTCAGGCTTGGGCGGGACGTTCCGGCCGTGGATGCCGAGGTAGACCCGATACAGATTCGGCTGATCGGGGCCCGGCAGGATCGGCCCGGTGATCACCATCCCGTTGTTGCCGATCATGACCTGCACCCTGTCGCGTGGCGTGTTTGCCGGGACGGGCTCTTGGAAAACGACGTCGGCGACGACGAAGGTTTCGTTCGGGTCGTCGCGCGGTCCGCCGCCGAGGGTTCCCGGGAGAGGGATGTTTGTGATTGGGTGAAGGAAGGGGATTTGCGAGAGGGTGCGGATGGCGGAGCGCGTCCCGTCGGCAGCGACGACGTACCGCGCTTGGACGCGTTCCCCGGATTCGAAGTTGACTTCCCAGCGCGTCCCGTCCGCGGTGTCGACTTCGCGCATGTCGATCACCCGCTTACCCCATCGAACAGCATTTTCGGCGCCGAGGGCGTCGCGGATGCCCTTCTCGACGCGATGTTGCGGGGTCAATAGGCAGAACGGATATTTCGTCTTGCCGGCGAGACGATGCATTTCCAGTGCGAAGAGCGGTCGACCATAGACGTCGACGAGAGGAAACGACGGAGACGGAATGCCGTCGGAGACCAGTTTGTCGACCATCGGAGCCGAGAAACCTGCCAATGCCTGGGCGTGGAATGAGATTTATCACGAACGGAGAGCAGTTTGACAGTCCAGACCAACCTCGAGTCCACTCGCTTGGATTGCGAGTGCGCGAGAGGCGGTATGTCCCTCGGCCGCAGCGTCGACCAAAGTGAAGGGGATGCCGTGCGTTGCGAGCCCTAGCGCAACCGAAAGCCCTGTTGGACCCGCTCCGACGACGAGTACCTCCGTAGTCGGCGGCAAGGGCAGTGCTGTAGCGGACGCCGAGGAGGTCGACATGGCGAGAGGCTGCTGTGTTGCGTCTTGGCGCGTCCTTCTTAAAGAACCCGGTTCTATTCGGACATAGATAAGCAACTTTACAGCCAGCCATACAATTGCTTGATGCCAGCGGCGCCGCGGCGGCTGATAACTGCCGATTTGTGCTTTGTCAACGGAGGCATCAAGGCTTACTAGGTGTTTACGCGGTGCGTTCCCGGTCATGCTTACCAAAACCGGTGGGGATGAGCAATCCTGGGAGTTTAATTCCCTCGAAAGAAGGCCGGAAACAAACCTCGACAGGCCTGTCGCAGGTTTGGGAAGCCCGTACGTCGAACTGCTCTGGATTCTGCAAGCCTCAGTACCGCTGGTCGTCGCGCTGAAAAGTTGAAGCGCTGTCGTAAAAAAAAAGCTGGGTCGTCCGACGGGTCACGGCGCCCTAACAGGATCCTGAGCAAACGTGTAGCCGCATGCTGGTTGAACTGACCTCGACACGTTGAAAATCTGACGAGAATCTCAGACTACTTCTGCGCCGATGCGTCGTGAATTCGAACCGCTCGGATCCGTGATGGAGAACCTCACCTAAACGCGTTTTCGTCTCCGGTTCACTTCAAGCGGGAATCCAGCGACACGTCCCAAGCGAGCAATACGAGAGGAGCAGCTAACTTTCCGCTGAAGTGGTGCATCTTCAGGGTCAAGGAATTGGGGGTCTCGTATGACGAGACCGCAGAATCCAGGGCCAAGTAGCGCACAGGCCAAGGGGAAGAGGACAGATAAGTTGAGAGTCGAATCGAGGCCGCTACGACACGTTTCGGGTTTGATTCGCGGGCGGCGCTCGCCGACAGCATCTGAGAGGGCGATGACTCGGAACAGTTGCTTCTACGGAGCGGCGTCGAAGCCGCCTGGAAATGTGAGGAGATTCAGCTTTTTTAGTGAATAAAAGAAGACACACGCACCTCCCTGCCGAGGACGAAGACCGTACGGGGAGCAGAAAGGCTCATGGGAGTCAAGAGCCAAAAGGGAAAGCTGTGCGGCCGGCTATCACTAGCCAATCCACGCCTGTCACCTGGTTTCCTTCTGACCATGACGACGCGTCGGACGACGCTCCCCAACTCCGATTCTGCTGCACCAGTGCAGGCGCGCTGCAGCCTGAGGGGCTTAGGCTCCCGACGAGGACATACGGAGAAGGGTCGGAAATGGCTGCGTTGTTCTTGAGTGGTCAGCCAGAGACGCTACTGGTGCGCCGCCCGCATCCTATGCTCCCGTCTGCCCAGGTGGCCAAACGCCGTTGACACACGTGAAGCAGACCTCCGCTGCGTTGCCTTGGAAGCCGGGCCGGACGCGACGGCACGGACACCAGCGGGATTTCACTGGATTTAAGCGTACGGAAGAACTGCGCAGCTGATCCATCGCTCCCCGAGACTTTCGCGCGCTCCGTCGACTGGAAACAGGCCATGTGTCCTCTCCCTTTCGGCCTCTCGCCCATGGCCATCGACGCCGGCCCGCTACACGGTCCCGAGGCTCATCCGTCACACCTATTAAATCTCGCCGCCGCGACGCCGAAGCAAGTGGCCCCGCCATGCTTCCTCTCCTCTCCGCTCTCGTGCTTGCCCTCGCGGCTCCAGCGTACGCCTTCATCGAATGTAGCGTCCTCAGCTACGGCGGCGTCGCGGACAACACCACCGACTTGGGGCCCGCGCTCACCAAAACCTGGCAGCAATGCGTCATCCCGAACGTCAATTCGGTGAACAGTGGCGTCGCGACGGACGTCCTGCTCTACGTCCCGGCCGGGAACTACCTCCTCGCGAGCACGGTGACGTTCGACGATGCGCTTAATTGGAATCTGCATATTGCGGGCAACATCTACTTGCCGTTCAACCCGTCGTTGACCGGGACGATGCTGACCTTCGAGGTGCGTATCTGCTTCTATTTTTCGTCTTCTTCCGCTCACCACCTTCGAAGAACTGCAACAATATCGTCCTTAACGGCCCCGGAGCGATATACGGGAACGGATACCGCTACCGTCCGGGCGGCGATGTATGTCCCCTCCGCTGACTGAAATTCGCTGCGCGTCTCATCCAATGTGTAGCTCACCCTTTATCCTAATCGTCCCCGCCTCATCCGCTTCCAAAACTGCAACAAGTACGCATTTCAGCCTCAAATTCTGGGTACTGATGCGGTGCCCAGCTGCGACATATCGGCGGTAACTCTCTACGACGCGCCCATGTTCCATGTCACCGTCATCGGGAACAAGTGCGTGTTCGTCTCTCAGCTGGTGCTTTCCCTCATCCGTTCCTAGCAACGTCGTCCACAACCAAGCCATCATCGCTAGCCACATCGGCGAAACAGACGGCTACGACATGAGCGGAAACAACAAGTGCGTGCCGTTGGCGCTCTCCTCCTCCGCCCCGCTGACTCGTTCCTTACACCAGCTACGTCCACGACGTGAACGTCGAGAACGGGGACGAATGCGTCACCGTCAAAACGCCCACCAACGGCTTCCTCGCGGAGAACATCGTGTGCAAGTGGACCGCGGGGTGCAACATCGGCTCGTTCGGCGCGGGCAACACGGCGGTGGACGTGCAGAACGTGGTGTACAAGAACGTCACCGTGAGCAACTCGGACTCGGGGATTAGCATCAAGAGCTATCCGGATAATGCGGGGGTTGTGAAGAATATTTCGTATTCGGGGTTTAGCTTTGATGCGGCTGCGTATCCGCTTTGTGAGTGCTTTTGTGTCCTGGGGTTTATTTTGTGTGGTGCTGAAGAATGTGTCCTAGATGTGAGCGTCTTTTGGTACGTGTCTTTTTCATCGAACTTGGCGCGGAGGTTCTTAACTCGATTGGAAAGGGCTGGCGACGGCGACGATACCGGCTCGTTACAAATCTCAGACGTGACTTACACCTCAATTTCGGTGCGTCTCCTCGTCTTCTTCTGCTTCATCTTCACTCATTCGCGCGCGCAAAGGGTTCCGGGACGCCAACTCGCCCCGGCGTACTCCTCGACTGCAACAAAGCGACGCCATGCAAGGCTATCGACGTGCGTCCCTTGCCTCTTCTTTGCTGAGGAGCGCTTGTTTAATATTATTGTTTAATGCAGTTCTCCGGCGTCTCGTTGACCGACACTAAGGCCAACTCGTTCACGAATGCGTGTGGATCGGGGTTGAGTGGGTTGCCGTCGTGTTGAGGAGGGAGTTGCCAATGCCAAACGAAGAATGGAATTATATATGGACAACGTTAACTGTTGCGTCGCAAACTGGGAAGAGGGTGCATCGGGCTGTGTCGAACCCGGGCCTCGAAGAGCATGGACTTGAATCGGATTCAAAGTGACTCAGAGACTCAGAGTCGCGCTCGATTGTTGGGTTGCTAGACTTAGAATGAAGGATTTCTATTCCTCGAAGCAGGGAACACCCACAGGCTCCATGTGCGGTGGCGCTCGCTCGCGGGCCTTGACTCAGTGGTAGAGTGTATGATTCCAGTTTACGATGTCAATCCCTTGGTTTCCATAAAGTCGTCCGTTCGATCCGGGCAGGCCTCATAGTTTTGCTCTGTTTCTCGGCCGATCGGGCGGAGGAGTGGAATAAATGATTCGCGATAAGTACTGTAATATCCACTGAGACGAGAGGTCACTACTCGTACAGTTAGTCCAAGAAAAAGTAAGTAAGTATTCCGCCGAGTCTAAACCCTACGTCCTCCTCCGACCAGGAATCAAACCTTCAAGTTCATCCAGAGCTCATCGAAATCCTCCTCCGACAGCACCACCCACACACAGCCGAGGGTCAACACGCTAGTGATGACCAAGACGATCTCGACGCTGTACGTACGCACGCCGGTTTCAAGTTAGTTTCAACATCCGGGTACGAAAACTTGAAGGACGTACGGAAGTATGGCGAGCCCGAGGATGAGTTCGATGATGCCGCACTCGTCTTTGGGGATGATGTGGGTTGCGAGGTGGTAGAATTTCAATGCCCTGGCCAGTGGACCATGATGAGTGTCAGTGCCGTAGGGAAGAGGGAGGAGGAGGACGTACAGGGCCAGCGCGAGGGTCGTTGCACCAAGCGGACTAGGAGAATTGACGATGGCATCAGCGTAGCGCAATATACAGTAGTTAACCGGGTTCCGAAACAAACTAAGTGTCACACGGATTGTGAGCCCAGACTTTACCCAATCCCAACGAAATACTGTGGACAGGTGGAGGGTCATTGGCTCCATTGACTGGCAAAAAATCAGGGCAAACGGAGGAGGTATAATGCCAAACAAGCGCATTGTTTTTGACTATCAATATCAGCCATTTACGTGGAGCCGAAACACGACGTCACACGGCATCAGCCATCACCTATTTGATCCGATGATACTGTAGGCGTGAAGTACACTGTCCTTCGACCCAATACACAAAATTTCAGCTCAATGGTCCCATATAGCAATGTGCTAGAGGCAACAGAAGTTGGCTATCTCATGAATCTGCATAAAAATGCATGAAAATATCGTTTCAAGGGCCTATGAGAGTTTTGCTTACTTCACGCTACACTGTGGGTTTGATGGGATCAAAATTATATCAGTCAATGTAATAAGGTCCTAAATACATATTACATCTCACAAGATATCGGGAATAAGCTCTGTCGCTATCAATTTGAAGGCTGTTTCGGAACCCGGTATGTTTCGGAACCCGGTTAACCACTGTAAAGCATGAAAAGAAAGGGAACATACACGGCGATGGTGGCTATTACACTGAGACGTGCCGGTGAGTGGGTAGCATGTAGTGGTGTATACGAAGGCTTGACACGTACGCGTTAGACCCGAACTTTAACGTCTTCCGGATCCTTTAAAATATGAGTTTTGTGCCCAATTTCAAGGACTGGGAGAACAAAGGGCACGTACCCTCTGCCGAGAGCCTTCAATTTTGCCCTAAGTAAGTAGGCCTCAGCATTGTACACGCTCGGAAGGTTGTTTGATACGCACCATTTCTTCGTCTTGCTTTCAAGTTGTTCAGCGCCGCAGAGATGCAGCGGCACGGTTTGGTCGGCTATCCTCGGGCTGGACCCGGCGCGCGCCAGTGGGTACGCCAATGGCCGGAGTATCCTCAAGCGTTTGAATCCGGACATCCTCCGCGCGGCGCCGCATGCGGCCAACGTCCGCCGGCGCACTCCCAAACACTTCCACAGTTTCCCTGGGCATCCACCGTCCGTCAGCTCGGCGCAGCACGCCCGTGTTTAGAAGGAAACACAAACATACACAGTTTGTCGCCCGTCCCGCCACTGAGCCGTCCTCGTGAAGCGCCCGACTCGGATGCGCCTCAGGCGCTGATTGACGCGGATGGTGGTCCCGCCGAAGGCGAGCGACAGGTACGGGATGGTGCTGCTGGTGCCGGTGCCAGTGCTGCCGACGGTGTCGGTGTGGTCGAACGGAGGCCTGATTAGAATGGTCGACATCGGAAGGACAGTGAACTTGAAGGACCCGTGTGGCCAGTCTGGCGGGCTTTATACTCGCAGAGTCATCGTCGTCGCAACCCACGCAAGAACGGCGTCCATTATTCCGCGGGAGGAGGCTTTTGTTGAGGCTTGTTGTCGTGGTTTTTTAGGGTTGCTATGACGTCGAGGTCACGTGACATTGGATTATGAAGCAAGGGCCAGCGGTCCCGAAAGTGGGCAGGCGAAGAGGAGGTACTCGAAGAAAGGAAGACAGTGAAAGTAAGTAAGTGCCCAGAAATGCATTATGCGTAAGATGGTCAGGAAGTGCCAGTGCTCGTGGATGAAGAGGAAGAAAGACGAGGTGGACTGGTATGGTATGGTATGGTATGGATGGATGGGGGAAGGTGGTCTGGTCCATATGTATGCGGGAAGTGTAGTGAAGGGGCATCGCGGAGAAGAGACGGAGGTACAAAGAGCAGTCCCCAATGCAAAACGCGTTGACCACCCAATGCGCTTGCAGCTATCCGACAACGACCCCGGGTTCGGCGCCAACGCGGAACAGAGGCATGCGACGAGGGTTCGTGTATATGGGATCGGAGTTTCGTGGACGCGCGTCCAGAGGCAGTCGAGTAATGTCGAGATGAAAGTGGGACATCGGATGGTGACATCGCACGCATTCGTGGCGAGGACGTCTCGTTTGTGCACGAAGAGCGACGCGGGTGGCGTTCCGCGGATCCCACAGAGGGATGGAAGGTCGAAGAGGATGGGTGGACGCGAAGGGTGAACGTGGGTGAACGACACTGGCAGGCAGTGGCGACGGGCCAAGCCAAGTACGGTCCGACGTGCCGTCGACGACCTTACACGCTGGGGACGATGAACGCCATCGACGCCGGTTGGCATACACGGCGGTGAGACGACGCGTAGCTGCTTGTAGCCACCATCGTGCGTGTCAGCGAATCCCTTCGTCGGATGGTGGCATACGTGGCGACGAAAGCCTCGTCTCGGCTCCAGAAAAGCTGCCACGAGGTGACGCCGCACCTCCCCGCACCCATTATACTCCATCTGCAGAGTGGCAGAGCCCCCAGCCGACCCAGTCCGCCACCATCGTCCATTCGAGCGCAAAACGCGCCAAAAGCTACGACACGCTCGCTCGAGACAACGACGGCGAGTACGGAGTCGACGATTGACGGAGGGCAGCGCATGAGGGTGTTGGGCGAGGGAGTAAAGTCTCATACGTGGGCTCCCAGCAGCGGAGGAGCAATGTCCAGACGAAAATCGTCCCGCGTTACGCGTGACGTGACCAGATTTTCGGGAAGACGAGGGCGCGTCGACGGTGGACTGGGAGCGGCGCGGAAGATGTTTTCGGGGTCTTGTGGATGGAGGAGTAGGTCGGTGAGCGTGCCGGAGCCGACTCTGCGGCGTCCTGAAGCAGCGGTACTGCATGCCCCGCACTAGTGCGTACAGGCACGACGGTCGAGGACACCGCTGGTTGGGCGAGCAAGTGCCTGTCGGCGTCGTCGAAGCACGCCAGTACCGGTCGAGCATGCGCAAACGGTCGTGGGCCCGGCGGCGGCGAGCGGGAAGGGGAATGGGAATGGTATGCCAGCTGGATTGGCCGTGGGTGCGTGCTGAGCGACGGACGTTAGCCAAGAAGACTGAAACGACGCGCAGGACACGCACGAATGGTCATGGTAGCGGTATCGTCGTCGACGAAAAGCGACACCGACACCGGCCCGCAGACGAAGCTGAAGCGGGCTGGCTACATGGTCGCGCTGCTGGCCCTCCCTCGTCGTCCTCGACAACCCGTCTTCGGCCAGCCGTTGCCACACACAGCATGTTGGTAGGCGGACACGGGCACGACGTTCGTCTCGGGCCGTTCTGAGAAGCACCAGTCAGGGAGTGGTGGGGCGACGGAATGTCTTCGGAAACGACGTACGCGGAAGGCGTCCCGTCTTCAAGAAGGCGGCGCGCAAGTCCCGGGATGCATACCGCTGCGTGAAGAAGCGCTGGAGCCCGGGGCCTGGAAGGAGCGCAGTCAGCGGCGACCGACGAGAGACTTGAGCACGCACCTGGCTTCGTTCCTTGCTCCGTCCTTCTTGTACGCGCATACCGGTGAGTGGGTGGGTCGTGACGAGCGAGGACTAAGCCGAAAGAATGAGCGCAAGGTGAGGCGAAAAAGAGCAGCACGCACTGCCTCCCTTCTCGGGCTCGCGGCGGCTCGGCCTCTTCCCTCTTCCCTCTGCATCCCCGTCATCCAGCACGTTGTCGCCGCGGCCGAGCGGTGTGCCGAGAGTGCGAGCCGAGAGCCACGCTGCGCCTCCATATCCATCCGAGGGACTACAGCTTGCTTGAGCATCCAGTCCAGCGAGCGGATGGAAAGCAACACGCACTTCCGAGTCAAGCCTTCTGAGTCTACCACGACGTCGGAGCCGTCCAGCCCCGTTGCGCATGCGGAGAGCGGGGTAAGGGTGGATGCGAGCGGGCGCCGGCGTCGTGGTGGGTGTCGAGAAGCAAGAGGGACGTGCCTGTGACGACGCCCTTGATTCGCGAATCGCGATACCAGCTCCGGATCCGGAACTCGGGGCGAATTCCGCTCACCTGAACGCAGTGCCTATCGTTTATGTCTCTGAGCCGCGCGCCGTTGAATATCCCTTCACTGGCAGGGACCGGAGTTTGAGTAGAACAGATTGAATCTGCGTTTACAGTAATTTCGTTCGAGTCCGAGTCGGTCAGACGACAGCACGGTTTGGTATGCGTTGCGCAAGAGTTGTAGCTTTTTAGGCTCCTCAGCCTGCTTTGCTTTCCTTGAGAGCGGCCCGGGAAGGAGGCCGATCTGGTTTCGATTCGCAAATCGGGCGCGCCGCTTGCGCGGAAGGAAAAACAAAGTAATCGATTGGGACCCATGGCCAGCACCCGTATCGAACGGAGATGCATGCTTGGAGACGCTGGAGGAAGAGTACCAAGTTCAGGTAGTCGGCGCTGCGACCACGGGCAAGTTCCCTGAATTCAGCTTGGATTTGCGCGTCCCGGATCGGAAATTACGAGCTGCCAGGTGGCTGAGTGGAATTACAGAACGATAGGATTTCTTTACAGACGTTGATCATATAGTGACGAAAGTACACGAAAAAGCAGGTTAACAGCGAGAGAAGTCATCATCTGGTTGGAAGCGGGAATACTTTTTCAACGAGGAAAGCGAATGTAAATTACCGCCGGAGATCGCGATCTGGAAGTACATGGAATGACCACAAGTCAAACGACCAAGCAACCTGTCCTTGCGGCCTAGAATGCGCATATGCATACGAAGTACGTGCAGGAAGGGCAGAACAAGGAAAGGGATCCGAAGATAAGGAAGTGCAGAGCCCATGGAAGTCCGTATTACACAATAAGCATCGTGACGACTCGGGAGATGGACATGCAGTGGTGGGCAGAGGCGATGAAGAATAGATGTGTATTGCAGTGAGATGGATGGGGCAAGGTGGGTCAAGTACGTGGTGAGGGTGAAGACAGAAGCGAAAAAGAAAGAAACTAATGGGGATCGAGACGAAGGCGACTGGTCTGAGGGCGGTATCGTGCTATGCGTAGACGAAAAGATGTCGTGGCCACAAGGTCGGGACGAGGACGTCGGCCAAGCTATCCCGTGTCGCCCATAACGAGTAGGGAAATGTGGTTGGCTGAATGCAAGTCCCAGAGCCAGCACCAGCACCAGTCTACACGTATCCGCCGGACCGACGACGCGAAGGATGTCGACGAGCCCGCGCTACAGGGTCGACCTGCCCATCGCGCGCGAATGCGGAGCGCATGAGATCGGGGAGGGCGGAAGGGATTTCGATCGCTCCCGCCCCAGCGACACACTTGGTGGAGGGCAGGTACCATGGGGGTGGTCGCTGGCCAGGGAAAGCGGTACCGGCGCATCTGTAATACGTCCCCCACCAACTGGGTACCGTGTACAACGACCGCAAAGCCACCGCCGGCGCAGAACCGCCACAATACTCGTCCCCAGCGCAAAAACGCGTTAACCGCCCGAATGTGCTTCCATCCGACAACGACGCCGACTTCGGGGCCGACGCGTGACGGAGAGACGCGTTGGAGGATGGTGCATGCGGGGTCGGAGTTTCGTGGACACCCGCCCAAAGGCGGTCGAGTAATGTCGAGACGAAAGTCGGCCATCGTGTGATGCGTGACGTCACACGATTTGAGAAGAGGACGTTTCGTCTGTGGACGGAGAGCGACGCGGGTGGCGTTATGCGGATGGAGCAGAGGGAATGAGGTCCGATAAAACCATCGGTGGTAGGTGGACGCCAAGGACAAGGGCGGCAAACGACATGCGCAGTAGCCCCCAGCCACGGGCAAACGCAAGCACAACGCGCCGTCGACGACAGTACACGCTAGAGACGATGGACGCCGGCCATACGGGGTGTGATACACGACGGGGAGCGACGCGTAGCTGGTGTTGGGCGCCGTTGTGTATCTGGACAAATCTGGGGTCGGAAGGGGGAATACGTGGCGACAAGGGTGTCGCTTCGAGCGCCAGGAAAGCCGCAATGGGGCAATGCGGCAGCGCCCCGCACCCATTATCGTCCATGGGCAGAGTGGCGAAACCCCCAGCCGGCGAAGACCGCCACCGTCGTCGTTTCGAGCGCAAAACGCGCCAAAAGCTGCGAAACGCTCGCTTGAGACAACGACGGCGAGTACAGAGCCGAGATTCGACGGAGGCATGCGCTCGTGGGTGTTGGGAGAGGGAGTGAAGTCTCGGAGGCGTGCCGCCAGCGGCGGTGGAGCAATGTCGAGACGAAAATCGCGGCGTGTGACGCGTGACGTGACCGGGTTTTCGGGAGGATGAGGCCGCGTCGACGGTGGGCTGGGACCGACACAGATTGTGTGTTCTGGATAAAATGGATGGAGGACCACGTCCAGAGGTGTGCCTGAGCCCACTCTGCGGCATGTATTCCCTCAAAACGTCGAAAGGGAGCCGGCGGTACTGCCTGGTAGTGCTTTGCCTCCGGGAGCGACTGTCTAGCACACCGCTGCTTCGACGAGTAGGGGCTTTTAGGGACCGTATGCGCACGCCCGCATGTGCCCCGAGCATGCGCAAATGGTCGTGGACCAATGCGGTCGCGAGCGGGAAAGGGGATTGGGGATGGTACGGTGGCTCAATTGGCCCGGCGGCGCGCGCGCGCGCGCTGGACAGGGAAGGTTAGCCAATGAGTAGGAAGAGGCAGCAGAACACGCACGAAGGGGATGCGATGGCATCGTCAACGAAAAGCACCCACACCGTCCCACAGACGGAGCCGCGAATGGGCTGGCTGCGTGGTTGCCTCGTCTGCAGCTGCTGCCACACGCAGCACGCTGGTAGGCGGACAAGGGAAGGGTTACGATGTCTTCGTCCTGCGTTTCTGAGAAGCGCCAGTCAGTGGCAAGGCGACCGAGTGTCTGCAGCAACGACGTACCCCACAGTGGCAAACTTCACCGACGTGCCAGCCCTCCTTGTGTACGAGAGGACGGGCGTGGTCCGGAGGGGGTGCCGGAGCATGAATAAGTGCTGCAAAGAAGAACAGTCAGCGGCGACCAACAAGGATCTTGACCACGCACTTGGCTCCGTTTCGCTGCTCCCAACCGTCTCCATCCTTCGTGGACTCGCATATCGATGAGTGGGTAGGTGGAGACGAACGAGGACTAGGTCGAAAACGATGAGCACCGACTTGAGGCAAAAAGGACGAGCACGTACGGTGACGGTGGCTGGTGCTTCCGTCCTCGCGGCAGCTGGGCCTCTTCTCTTTGCATCCGCGGCATCCAGCACGTTCTCGCATAGCGGGGTACGCGTGCGCAAGGCCACGCATACCCCGCCGGCCTTCGACGTCGGAGCTGTTGTCGGGCGAGTCTGCAGAAGTTCAAGGATGGGGCTGAGCTCGTCGTGGCGACGTCGACGTCGTTCCGACTAGCGATGAGAACGGCGATAAGCCCGCGACGACGAAGGTGAACGGGAGAGGGAAAGGCAGGGAGAGAGGGGCACTGCGTGGCAGGATTGAGCTCGGTCTCGTTCTGAATATGCTAGCACGAAGCGGAGAGGCGCACCTCGGTGGTATTCAACCCATCCACTGGCTTCTTCTCGACCAGCACAGGCACCGCCCACTGCTCTCAGAGTCCTGGGCGTCCACCAAGCGCCAAACCGTCACCCTCCGTCCCTTGCATCCTGTGGCCGATAGTGGGCCGGCCGAGGTTGCCCTTGCGGTAGTTCCACGCTGGCAGCATGGCCAACGGCAGCGGTAGGTCCGAAACGACGCGGACGTAGTATCCGGCGAGCAGAGTAGCGGCGTGGATGACGGCGGAAGGCAAGCGGATAGGCTCGGTCACCAGCACATGATTACAATCTCTCTTGCTCTCGCCTCCAACCTCGTTCGGCTTCATGGTTTGTATCTTGTCACTGCGTCAACCTTCGTGAACCCCACGAATACTGTATCGCAGCCCTGTCTCAACTGAGCGACTCCCGACTTCAATTTCTCGTCGAAAACCCACGACAGTCTCATCGGCATCTTCTTCGCCCCCAAAACGCTCGCATTCAAGCCACACCTCCGCGGCGAAGAACCCCGCCAAGAAGGAGACTCACTCATCGAAACGCCGCGCGGTATCGCACGCTCTTCGCCCACCAATAGCGCATTCCCATCGTCGTCGACACCTCGACATAGATCTCTTCCCGCTTTCCCGCTGTCCTCCCCGACTCTCCCACCCAGCGGCAAGCACCAAGACGCAAAGGCTTTTCATGCTGGCCCCCAATGCACACGCTCGCTTTCTTCTCTCTCCATGACCTTCCACAACGTTTCGGTTCCTTTCGGCAACCTGCTCAGCCTGACGCTGGCCAGCTTGTCCTACGGGCTCTACTTCGTGCTCTTCCTCGTCGCGATGTACCTCTCGCTGAACGGTAGACACGCATGGGGGAGTACCGGAATAGGAAGCGGAAACGGTGCAGTAAGACGACCACGGAGGTTGGGCAGCGCTGCCAGCGCCCGGATACCGATTGTCCTGGCCAGCGTAGCGTTGTTTATCACCGCTACAAGCGTGCGTTTCGGTCTCCCACGTATTTCCAAGCTGATGAAAGCTTTACTCGCTCTACAGTGCTGGATCCTCACCGTATATCGGAACTTCCGGGGCTGGATCTTCTTCGACGACGGGAAGCACCCAGCTGCGTTCTTCGACGACCCAGGGAACATTTCCGCCGTGGTTCAAAACGCGTTTGTCGCGCTGTCGATCGTCTTTGGGGACTGTATAATCGTGCGTTTAACACTCTTTCCGACTGAGCCTCCAGTTACACCACGGGGAATATCGCAGGTCTACCGCCTCTGGCTCGTCTGGCGAACGTTTTCCGTGCTCGTCCTTCCTGTGTGCAGCATCCTCGGCTTGTTCAGTATGCTTCTCTTCTGGCATTCATCTGATTATACGTCTTGAACTCTTAACAGTTTCCTCTGCCATTGTGGGGTATCAAACGGGCAAAAACGACCCAATCGCACACGTTACTGCTCTCACTCCGTTCGTCGCTTTCAATATTATCACTAACGTGTATTGCACGGGTGAGCCAGCTCTTGCATTCGTTTGCACGAAGGTTTGAAGCTTACTCATTGCAGCCTGCATCGCGTATAAGATCCTCGCTGTTACGAGGATAGCGAAAGCCGTACGCGTCGCGAGATATTCGAGGCCGTCCGCTGGGGAGCGCCTGACGGTCGGTGTTATTTTTTTTTAGTCGTCCTTCAATCGAATCTAATTAGGAAAACAGCATCTCGTCGCGGTCTTTGTGGAGAGCGCCGCAGGATACACGTGCGTTCCCTCCTCGTCTCGTTCTCAATAATAACTCCAAGGAATTACTCACCAACACGCAGAATAATCGTCATCCTCTACATGATCCTCCACCAGCTAAACCACAACCTCCAATATGCCGTCCTCAACATCGTCCCCAACGCGCTCGGCGCGGCGAATGCGTTGATCACTGCGCGTGTGGCGCTGGGGCGGAGTATCGACGCGGCTGCGAATGCCGAGGATACGGCCGTGAGCGGGGAGGTGTCGATTCAATTTGCGCAGATCAATACGGGGACGGACACTCAGACTGATCTGGAGGCAAGTAGGGTTGGCCGTGGAGGGCAGATTCGGATGGATGGAGACGATGCGGATGAGATAAAATCGGTTGGCATATAAAGCAGATTATTTGAGGGGCCAACTATGAAGTAATTCTAGTTCGGCGTTCGGCGGCACTTCGGGCATGAATTAATCTATGGCCGAAACCCCGACTCGGATCAACAGAACACACGAGAATGATGAAGACCACCTGATGTGCACCTAAAACCCGTCTCATCAGACGGGGGGTGTGGGTACCCCCCGTCTCATGAGACGGGTTTTAACGTTCCGCCCAAGGTTTCTTAAAAACCAGGGTCTGGGGACCCCCGGGGGTGCTTTCTGGCGCCAAGTCCGGGGGTGAAAGTGACCGTGTAAGTGACGGGGGGTGTTTCGTAGTATAGATAGCTATGTAGGGGGGTAGGGTGGGTACCTGGGGAATAGGGAGGGTGGGAGGGGGTCGAGGTAGGGTATGTGTAAGTGACTGTGTAAGTGACCTTTAAAGGACATTGAGCCAGGTATATAAGTAAGTGACCTAGGTGGTGTAGATAGCTATGTAAGGGGTAGGTAGGTACCCAGGGGGTTGGGGAGGGGTCGAGGTAGGTGTGTGTGTGTAAGTGACCTGAACAGGATATAGAGCTGTTTGTAGGCTGGGGTAAGTAACCATTAGAATGGTATAGATAGTAGAATAGTGGCCAGGGAAGTGATGGGAGTTTAATAAATATTGATGGGATCAAAAAATACAGAACTAACATGGCTTGCAGAGGTACTATCAGGTCCGGCATGATTCCGGATCACATGCTATCAAACTTGCGCCTTGGTGTGGGGAGCATAGAGCAATACACAGAATCTCGATAGCTGCTCTAATTGTAGAGATATGCAATTTTCTTGCGGCGTGATCGGGATCAAAGTGCATTGGAAGGTACTGGACCTGGTCCAAGGTCCTTACAGAGTTGTAGATACAATGTTAGATGATGTATACGACAGTCAGTGGGGGTCCAGGCTATAAAGCTCTCCCAGGTTGGCGGGGTCACTCGCCTAATCCAAGGCCAGGGCCCTCCCAAGTTGGCAGGGTCACTTACACGGGTCACTTACCCACCCCAAGGTAAGGGTCACTTACCCGGTCACTTACCCACTCCAAGGTAAAGGTCACTTACCCGGTCACTTACCCACTCCAAGGTAAGGGTCACTTACCCGGTCACTTACCCGGCTCAGCGGTGTAAGTGACCGGGTAAGTAACTGTGTAAGTGACCGTGTAAGTTTCTCAATAGACCAACTCCAATAAATTGCAAGAGTGCATGACAAGGATACTCAAGGGGCAGTCTAAGCCATCTCTAACCTGCTGAAACTCTGCTGGCCATTCATTAAGGTGATATAGTATTATGTGTAGATAATATACAGATCACTATCATGGTCACTTACCTGGTCACTTACCCGGTCACTTACACTGGCAACTCGTGTAAGTGACCAGGTAAGTGACTGTGTAAGTGACTTCTCAGTTAAATGCCAGAAGAGACAAATTTCATAATATACAGCTTATCAGTCAACATATAAGTAAATGTGTAAGTGATCCCTCAACTACATCATGATGTACAGGTCCTCACTTATATGGTCACTTACACACAGTTACTTACACGGTCACTTACACAGGCCAACCCGTGTAAGTGACCATGTCTGTGTAAGTGACTGTGTAAGTGATCGCATATGATCTCCAGCTTGATGCCTTAATATCTGCTCAGGTTTGTACCTGATCCTCCTAGTTGAGGCTAATTAGAGGAGGTGTGAAGGTCTACTTGAAGCTTGACCTTACAATCTATTTTTATCTTCTGTTTTATAGATGTAAGACCACATATACTAAGATTCGGCAAAAACAGCTATATCTCACTGAGACTTGAGGCGATCCTATTGAATTTAGGGTGAGGAAAGAGAAAACATGGCCTAATTACTGCCTTCTAAGTATCCACTTCATCTCATTTCTATTTACATGCAGGGACATGGGCAAAACAACATCTAGAACAGTCAGATATTATACCCTTGATATGGAGAATCTGTTGCTAGATAAGAGATCTGGGACTCTGGAGCTATTGGAGACATGTATCCTGAACTTCCTACCCAAAATTTAGAAGCCTCCTATTTTTACAGAAGGAAAATACAGGCAAAAACTCCAAAATTGCTCAATGAATACTCACCACAGCAGTAAATTTCACTTTAGAGGCTGGGTAGGATAGTGTTAGAAGGTGACATAGATGCATTCAGATGTCTACTATGCTTCTAAACAGGAAATACTTGCATTTATATGGCTTGTCAGAGAGTAGACCGGAGTATGGGGTAGGTACCCTATGACCAAAATGTTCATGCTCTAGCTTTACTTATGGTCGGAACCTTTTTCAAAGGAAGCTCTTGGAGTTGGAGAGAGAGTTGTAGCAGCCTTTGAACAAACCTGTTTAGCATTGAAATCAAGCTCATAGCTGGCCTGGATCCCATACAATAACCTAATCTGTGTTATCTACTCAAAAGAAGATGTATGTATAACACAGTGGATTCTGCAGCTAAAGCAATAAATGAGACATGGTTCTGTAGGGGGCAATGCCTGCTCCTAGAGAAATCCATATTCACATCAATAGTCCATCTACAGAGCATGATATTACAGGCACAGAATCCATTTTTGTGTGAAGAACTACTTTGGCTGTACTGTAGCTATGGCACTAGTTTTTGGAGGGAAGATGAACACAGGCTCCTAATACATATACCCTCCTAGATCAGTGATTTTTCTGAAGAAATACTTTAAATATCAGGGAAATGGTCTGAACAACATAACAACTATCAAAGATCACATTATTACAGGTTATCTTTCACAGTGGAAGTATACAGATCTATACATAGAATTATAGGGAGTGGAGAGCCCTAACAGAATCATATTCAACCAACCCAATCCATGCAGTATACCTTGAGTTATGGGTCAATCATAGGCAGATGATGGTGATCAGGAAAATTGATGCAGTAAATCTTGCAAAACTCTTGGTACAGACAACATCGGGCGCTCCTCAAGGGTACATCTACCAAGTTCTGAAGATCTAGCATACAGTGGGACATTACTACGACATTTTGATGTGGTCCCGACACTGACAGGAAGGTCACTTACACATCCAGCCAAAGTTGTAGAACCTGGGAAGGGACTTCCTCTTTGCTAGTAGGTAGGTAGCAGGCTTCGGGCAGATCTCTAGATGTGTGGAAAGCCTGCAATGCACAGTAGTAATGCTCTGGATGGCTGCTACATTCCAGGCAAGTTGTCCCGACACATTGTTGTGTAAGTGACTAAGACAGTAAAGCAGACCCGAAGACAAGACATGGACTCTCATCCTGGTATAATGATAACCTTGCTCCATGTCAGTCTACAAAGTACTTATAGCACTGCAAGCCATGCACTGCAGACCTTCTATACTATACACACTTGCCATATCACCCACACAGTCACTTACTGGGTCACTTACCCAGTCACTTACCCAGTCACTTACCCAGTCACTTACACTGGCGAGTGGTGTAAGTGACCGGGTAAGTGACTGGGTAAGTGACTTCTCAACTTCACTCACAGCAACTACACGGTCACTTACACTGGCAACCAGTGTAAGTGACCGGGTAAATGACCATGTAAGTTGTGCAGGCCTTAAGGATAAGTTCTTCAAGTCTTACTTGAAGTACAACTTATGCTATCCATCAATCTGCAAGGACCCTGGCATAGATGCACTATTTTTATGAGAAGGTCCTTACACAGTCACTTACACAGGTTGAGCTGTGTAAGTGACTGTGTAAGTGACCATGTAGGTGACCATGTAGGTGATCTTAAGTGGACAATAAGCACAGCCGTTAGTTAGATATAATCTCCAGTATAGTATGTACACAGTATCCAGTTTGGAAGGACATCACAAAGACCCTAGAAAGGGTGTATTGATTTCTAATATACTTTGATCCAGATCAAGTGGAAAGAAAATTAGATATCTCTACAACTAGAGCAGCTATTAAGATTTTGTGTGTTGCTCCATAATCATCATGGTATAGCACAACTTTGATGAAACCTGATCCGGAATCATGCCGGACTTGATAGTACCTCTGCAAGCCATGTTAGTTCTGTATTTTTTGATCCCATCAATATTTATTGAACTCCCATCACCTCCCTGACCACTATTCTACTATCTATACCAACCTAATGGTTACTTACCCCAGCCTACAAACAGCTCTATATCCTGTTCAGGTCACTTACACACACACACCTACCTCGACCCCCTCCCCACCCCCTGGGTACCTACCTACCCCTTACATAGCTATCTACACCACCCAGGTCACTTACTTATATACCTGGCTCAATGTCCTTTAGAGGTCACTTACACAGTCACTTACACATACCCTACCTCGACCCCCTCCCACCCTCCCTATCCCCCAGGTACCCACCCTACCCCCTACATAGCTATCTATACTACGAAACACCCCCCGTCACTTACACGGTCACTTTCACCCCCGGACTTGGCGCCAGAAAGCACCCCGGGGGTCCCCAGACCCTGGTTTTTAAGAAACCTTGGGCGGAACGTTAAAACCCGTCTCATGAGACGGGGGGTACCCACCCCCCCCGTCTGATGAGACGGGTTTTAGGTGCACATCAGGTGATGAAGACAGCACAGCCGTCATCCATCTTGCTCCCGACGCCCACTCGCGAAAACGACGATTCTCCTTCGCGCCCTCCAATCAGAGGTGCAGTCCCTCAAGCCCACGATCAATGGCGCTGCGCATCAAAACGGAGCCCGACGAAGACGGCCACAAGCTCTTCGGCCCTCTTTCGCCTTTGACGCCGAGCTCGAGCCCGCAGTCGTCTCCGCTGAACGACAAGGCCTCGCGACAGCCCGCTCAGACTCGTGCTCCCACACAGCGACGGCCGGTTCCCACATGCGGACACTTTTTGCGCCGGGAAAGCATCGTGTTGAGTGAAAACGCGAGCAATCGTCGGTGCGTCGAATCCGTTTTTCCATGGCAACGCTGAGTTCGCTGACTTCGGGGATTAGCGGGTCCAATCCAATTCTCGACCGCGCCGCACGAGGAATCGTCCGCATCATGGCGCACAATGCGAAAAAGTGTTGGTCCGAGAAGGACATCGCCGCGATTTTCCGAGTGTCGCAAGCAACGGTCCAGCGGATGCTGTCCAATGTGCAAGGGGATGACGTCGAAGACGACTACAAGGAGGCTGGAGACCCTGACTTTGCGACCCATTTCCCTCCGTTGGCCCGCCGGGTCGTCGTCGTGGCGCCGCGCGTACAGCCTGTTGGCGAGGTTATCGATGTGGATGCTTTGGTGAGTTTTGTCTGGCGAATTACCCTTCCGCTCTCTCAATCCCGGATGTCAGGATTCTCCGCCGACGACCGCGATTGCATTCGATGGCGATGTTATTCCTACCACGGGTCGTAACGTACGCATGGCCGTCCCCATTTCTATTCTAGCTGAATCTTGTTTGCAGCGCGCCGCGAAGGATCAATACTACAATAATCTCAAAAAACTCTCTCAATCGGGCTCGTTGCCCCCAATCCCACTTACACCGTTCGCCACTCCTCGCAAGAGACGTTCTCATACCGATGTCGATCCCGAGTTTCATCCCGTACGTGTGCAGCCCTTTTGCCTTTGGGCAGACGTTGACAGGCGCGATGCCGCAGGACGCAAGGAACCTTAGTCCGTCTCCGCCACCCGCCAAGCGCTCGCGTCCCCGGAGCGATACGACGCGGACACGGAGTCCGTCCCGGCGCAGCTCTGCCATGACTTCCTGGGCGAGTTCTTCCGGTAGTAGCTCTCGCATTCGTCGCCCCAGAACACCGGCTCCAATTTCCTCGAGTCCTTTTGCGCCTCTTGATAACACTTTCAACGCGCCAGACCAACGCGTCGTGCGTGTGTTTACCTTTCCGTCTGGTCTTCCTCCTGATGTTTTGGACACAGTTCTTCCCGCCTACGTACGAGCAGTTCACCAACCTCCAAAGCTCAAACTGCCTTTCCTTCTCGTGCTTCTGGAATAATCAAGACTCTTCCGATCCCCATCGCTGGACCGTCCCGCGTCAGTCAACTGGCTATGATAAGTTGAAGCTGCCCTCCGTACACTAATCCAGCCACAATCCAGCCGTCTACTTCGCAGCCTATAGTAGCACCCTCTCCTCAACTGAACGCTCAGTCAGCAGCAGCGCAGCGCGAGGTTTGTTCGTCTTCGGTGTTACCACTTCGATCTCATCGCCGTGTAGATCCCAGCGCCGATCCAAAAGCCGATTTCGTTGCCAGTGTCTCAGCAAACCCCAAGCAAACCTGTGAGCTACAGAATATCTGAGCGCGAAATCGAGTTGATCCTCGATGTATTTAGGCTCCGCTCCCCGTCCCTCCCATCCGTGCCCCTACCGTCGTGCTCCCGCAACCAGAGCATCTGCCTCCCGCAGCCTCCGCGCGTCTATCGGATTTCCTACTCAACAACTGCCCCGATTCGTTCCGCGCCGGCGACGACCTGACCACCGAGCTGTGCGTGCGCATGCTGGAGAGCGCAGGCGTCACCACGGACCGGCTCGAGGCGCTCGCGCACTGGCATGACCGGGAATGGCAGATGCTGCGTCCGCTGCTGGTCGGCAGCACGGGCGACGGGCGCGGGTTCAAGATGTCGCCCGTCGTTTACCTCGAATTCAAAGAGGCCGTGCGTGAGCTCAAGGGTCCAAAGGTTTGTCTTCTTATTGCATGAGTGCGTATTGCGATCGAGCACTGACGTTTAGCAGGAAATATCCCTGAAATTCCCCGTCAACCCGGCGAGCAAAGATCCCGCGGTGACGCTCGCCGGCGTCCTCAAGAATGTTATGGGCCTCGACCTCTCGCAATACACAGATCTCTGCGCCGCGCAAGGCATAACACTCGCATTCTTCGCTCATCCGCCTCAGGATGCGGAAAAGCTTCGCACTCGTTTGCAGTACTCGCTGTTGGAGGGGATGGACGAGAGTTTGTCGGTTTTGGATGGGAGGAAGGGGATGAAGGCGTTGGAGGTGCTTGCGTTGGAATTGGCGATAACTAGATTGCGTTCGGGGTAGAACAAACTGGGTGGATACATGAGACAAAATATACCGGCTTGCCAAACCGGCTTGCCCGCCAAATCAATACCGCAAGTCAGGTCAGTGACTTGTGATGGGCTTGACTTAGGCTTGTGCCGGCTTGCCGCCGTTGCGGCCGTCCCTGGCCACATCTCGACGCCGTTCTCGACATCTGAAGGGAACTTCCATGTACTCCACCCAAATCTCGTCGCTGCGATGACGTACGTGACAGTTTCGTGATCGTCGTCGGCGCCGCTGAGGACGATGACCTCCCAATTTGGTTTCTGAGCGCTAGAAATATTGTGCAACAGCTGGGGGAACCTCTGTGAACGATTTTCAACCCCCAGTTCACTCCTGGCGCCTTGATACTTCATGCAATACGTTGGGCTTGCGCGCTCGGCGGACTTTGATCCGGCAAGTCAGCGCAAGCCAGAATGTCGCCTGCCCAAGCCGGGCGCATCTCGCCTCCGGAACGCCATCGAAGGGAGGAAAATGGCTTCCTGCTGTCCTCCCGTCATCTCCGGGGTTACTAGACCATTTTGTAGTCTAACTCTTGATGTTGTCGCCGCCGCCGTTGCACAGCCACCCACCGCATGTCTCGACCCAAACCAGCTCCTTTAACTTGGTTAAAATCAAAATACAAAGAACATGTACATCCTTCAAGAGCTTGAATCTATAGCTGCAGGCCTGCAGTCCTCATACTACAGTACTCACTCCAAATTGAAGGCAGCGGCCTCAGTACTAGTGCAGATCCAACTCGGAACACTGTACTGGTAGCGGCAGCATCGGCGCGGCGCAGAGTGCCCGTCAAGATCAGCAGGACTTGCGCAACACAAGTAATCGTTTGCGGGTGTCATCGTTCGAGTCGGCGGTCGGCGGCGGTGTCGGAATCAAATTCTCTGCAAGCCATTGGCGCAGAGAGTTCGACGGACCACAAACATGATATTGCTGGGATACTTACGCTCTCCAAGGCTGCGGAATGAGTCCAAGCCGACGTCGGGAGTTGGCGGGAGTTGATGGGCAAACGGGCTTGCCAAGCCGACAATTTGGCTTGCAAGCCGATCTGTCGGGCTTGGCGTTTGATCGCCTGCTTAAACCCATCACAAGTCAAAAAAAGCCGGATGGCGCGGGTGCAAGCCGGTTTGGCACGCCGAAAAGTGAACTCTCGTGGATACATAGTGACCACGTGACCTGGAATTCGGAGATGGGTGACCGCCTGTGCTTCGGCAAAAGTAAGTACGGTAGTGCAAGAGGGGGTACCAAAGGATCCGCAGAAGTAAGGTGTAGTAGTAGGTCTCTATCCAAAATGAAAGAGAAGTGCGTATATTCGCTGCAAACTTGAATGTGAAGCTAGGGCTAGGGACGGGGAATGGCCGCTGTGGGGAGTCTGGGGAAGGTATCATGGTAGGTGCCAGAGTTCGATATCGCTACAGTGTGTGTAGTGGGTGAAGGGGATACGAGGAGAAGATACGTAGAAGCAGAAGGAACAGAGGGAGAAGCACGACGAGGTAAGTAACTTCAAGGTATACGGGATGGAGAAACGCGCCAGCTTGGAGTGCCCCTGCTCCCCGCGGCAGGATCTTCGTTGCAGCGGATGAACGTCACCAACTCCAGTGCCCAGTGCACGCATCGCGCAGCCGCAACGAGCGGACGACGATAAGGCGAAGCCTTGCACAAGTTGGCGCACGAGATGCATCGTACCTGGAGCGGGCCCAGCCCCGACAACCACCAGAGAGCGAAAGCGGCACAACGCGGTGGTGCCCTGCATGCGCGGGGTATAGTAGACGCGTGTGCTGGAGCCGGAGCCGAAGCCACAGTGTCGCGGTCATCTTCCCGACCCAAAAACGTCAAGACGGCACGAAAAGCCCTCTCGTTGGACAACGACGAGGTCATCGAGGGTGCCGCGCCGCAGAGCGAGGCGTTCATGGGTCGTGCATAAGGGGATGAAGTCTCGGAGACGTGGGTCTGGAGACAGCGGAGTGGTGTTGGGACGAAGATGGGGTTTGGGGCGACGGGGCGGAGGCGAGTGGGTTCGTGGGTCCTGAGAAGAGAACCGCCGGTGCGCGGGCACGCCCAGCATCGTATTAACACCATCGGTGAGGGTGGTCGAGTCGCTGGACGAGTACAGAACCCGCAGCCGTCGTTATAGGCCCAAAATGCGCGAAAAGCGCAATTGCGCTCTAGTCCGACGGCGGCGGCGCAGTCGGGGACGACCTTCCGCAGAGGAGTGCGTAAGATAGTGATGCGACAGGGTGTAGAGTGTCGAGATCGTGCGGGCAGAGGTGGTCGAGCAAGGTCGACGCGAAAGTCGGAGGTGGCGGTGATGTGTGACGTCACGACATTCTGAGGACGAGAATGCGTCGTCGGTGGACGGGGAGCGACCCGGAGGGCGTTTCCCGGGTCGTATGGGCGGAGGGTAGTGCCTCAGTCGACGGTGGGCACGGTCCAGCGTCATCCTTCCCCAACAAAAGGGCTCCCGGGGCCAACGGTCGAGTAGGCGCAGGTGGTCGTCGAAGAACGCGGGCAATGAGCGCCACTGCCGACAATTCCGACGTACGCGGACGTCTGTCGGGGAAGGGTAACGGGCAAGAGGGCGCTGGGTCGGTCACCCAAGGCGTTCTTGCTGCCCCGGAGGATGTAGTCGGATCCGCCGCATCGGGACGTCGTTTCGGAGGGCCCAACGTCGAAAGCGAGGGTACGCAGGTGCGTTTCGGAGTGGATGAGCTCAGTGGGTGGCGGTGGTAGAGCCGTCTCGGCCGTAGAAAACTCCCATTCGTTGCTCCCGGCGGAAAACGCGGAAAACGCGCAAAAGCGCTTGCATCCGACGGCGACGACGAGATACGGCGAGAGTTTCGACGGAGAGGGAGGTCGCGGGGTGATACGAGAGGGGTTGAAGTTTAAGACCCGTGCGCCCAAAGCCTGGGGAGTGGTGTCGAGACGAAATCCGGCGCGGCGCGTCACGCGTGACAGCTTTTTTTTTGGTGGGTCGAAAACGCGTCGTCGGTCGAAGGGACTCGGCTCGGGTTGCGTTTCGCGTGTGTATGGAGTGGGGCGCATCGCCTGGGTGAGCGCCGATAAGCCCCGAAAGGCCCATGTGCGCCAGGAAATGGGTTATGGTGAGGTGGTCATTGGAGCATGGCGACGAGACTGAAACAGCCCCGTCGAGCGGCGTGGCGGGAGCCGTCGCGGGCTACTCGAATACGTCGCCATGCACGGACGGCGACGGGTATGAGTCGAAACGAAAGGGCCAGCGCGGCGTCGAAGAGGTGGTGCAGCGTCGGGATGGGCATGGGATGGGGAGGGTACAAGGTCGGACTCGGCGTCGATCGGGACAGGCTGCAGAGAAGTCAGAGACGAAGACGTGCAAAGCAGGCTAGCACGCACATATGCAGGGTCGCAACGTCGTCGGAGAGGGATGTGCTTGCCGTCGCGCGTCGGTACGGAACGTGAAGCAGCCTGCCCGCTCTATCCTGCGCCTTCGTAGACGTCGAAACGCGGAAGGCCATGGCGCCGCGCACGAAGCATCCAGCGAGGTACATCGTCGCTCCACGAATGCTTGCTTCGTCACCATCCCGATGTGGCCGTCGGTTCTCGCTGGGCAGCGCGTCAGTGAAGACACTGGAAGCGCTAGGGGAGCGGCGCACGTCTGCAGATACGGGGCCAACGGGGGCGAGATTTTGAGGGAGATAGAGGGAGAGTAGTCGGGGATGTGCATCGCTGTAGGAAGGGACACTGTGGAAAGACGACTGAGTCAGTGGGTGCCTCGAGCAGGCGAAGGACACGCACTCTCAGGCTTCCCAGGCTCTGCTCAGCGCAGAACTTGTCGTGTCCCACCGCTCAGGCTCGTCTCTTCCGAAGCCGACAAACAGCCCAGCCCGCGCATGCCAGGTACGAGGGGCGACTGGCAATGGATTTCGCTCGGTCGCGTTCGGAGAGGCTTTGGCGGCCTTTATCACAGTCTCTTGGCCATGGTCTCGCACTGCAAGGTGGGGAAGAACGAGACGAGGCTGCGGAGGGAGAATCAGCGCCAGCCGCGAGTGAAGAGAAAGGCCACGTACCGTCCTTTCTCTGCCGTATTCTCCTCGGCCTGGGCAACCCTCCTCAGCATAGGCCACCTCCACAGCCTAGGCAACCCTCCTCGACCACGCGTAAACCCCTCCGCATCCTCCGGAGACTTGGCCGCTCCTACGTCTTGACGCGAGAAGGCGGGAGTGGGTGGGCCAGAACACAGCGCTTCGAGGTCGTCCAACGGCGACCGCGTCATCTACGACACCGGCGGCATGTGCTGAGCGACGTAGTCGGGTGGCAGAGTGGCGCCATTCGTCGAGGATGACGGCGGGAGACAAGAGTGGTTGGTCACGGGCTGCTGATCAACCATCTTGCTCTCGTCCTCAACCAGCTGGCTGTTTTCCCTCACCAGTAGCTCCGAGTATTCGGTGTTATCGCCTCGTCCCAGCGACTTCGCTCTCTCTGGAAGCCATACTGATTGACGCCCGAGAACATGCACCCGGCGTCCGATTTGCTGCCTGCGGTCTGGCCTCCAGCATGCTGGCGCCGCAGTGTCTCCACCGCAGTCCACAGCCTTCGCCGCACCTTTTGCCTCTGCCCACCACACCTCTCTGCACGTCACAATGTCCGACAAGGCTTCCGCACAGCTGACGAAGACGGCTGCGTCAAGCAACGTCGCTTATGGTGCGCAACGGCCTCACTTCAAGTCGCAAGCTCACACAGATACTTACTACTAGTATCAGTGTACTATCGGCTCTACGCCCCAGACGGCCCCATGCTCGTGAAGCAGCCGTGCGTCCCAGGCAACTCCTACATCGGGCGCATCGCTGCGAGCTCGATTCCGCCGCCACACACCGCGGAGACCGTCAAACGACGCATCCTCGCAAATGAAGGTCGCAAGGAGGACACCACGAGGATCGCCAATCGGCTCATTGGCGTCACCGCTTCGATCTTCGAGACCGTCTTCGAGGAGAGCGCTTTGCCTGCACACGCCGCCGTCGGGATTCCTGGAGTGAGTTCCGGAAACTGGTCGCTGCGTGGTGGCGTCGGAAGAACCGCAGAATCCCCTGTTGCCGTCGTCTTCGAAAATAACGAGGCCGACTACTTCCACCGTGTGGCGGCTCAGCACGGTGGGCTGAGCCCGACGTCGGTCAAGAGCTCGGACTACCGTGCGTCGCATTTTCTTCATCTCCGGACGCGGTATTAATTGATTCCCTGTTTTCAGTATTCTATCATCTCTACACGCCCGACGGAGAGGGCGTCTCCAAGAAGCCCATCACCACCGACAAGCCCGCTATCGGGAGCATCCCGAAGAACTTCATCCCGGCGCCCCATTCCGCGTCGACCATCCGTCGTTGTATCGCCGCCCAGGAAGATTACATCTACGCCGGAGCGAAAGTATTCAAGGATATCGGGGATACACAAGGATACCAGATTCCCGACAAGCAAGGGTATCTCTGGGAACAGCGCCGCTACGTGAGTCGGGAGCAGCATATTGATCTGGGCAAGGCGGATTCGGTGGGGACGTTGGACAAGCCGATTGTGTTGGTAGCGGAGGAGAGTAAGGCGGCGGGCTCTGGCTGTGTGGTACAGTAGTCCACGCAGGGTTGAAGTCGAATTCATGTCCGTTCCAAATTCATTCAAGTTGAAGCAATGGCAATGGCCATGGGAGTCGCGACTAATCTCGCATCGGCCATTGTGGTCAGCGTCCAACGCTCAAGCTCGAAGTCGCTCGTTCGCAACGAGCCGGGGCAATATTTATTATTTTGTCAAAGTCGAAGGTTTGCACAAGGTTTTCTTACGAGTACTGTATCAACAGCTGTTGTCGTTATATTTTTTGTCCCCGGAACGACATACTACAAGTGGATCATAATAGCTTAAAAGGCCCTAACTCTAAGTAGTACTCGCGCCAGTGCACTGGCATGGGGACGCGATTGACATCCAAGGAGGCAGCATCGACGGCTGCGCGGCCCCTGTTCATCATCGTTAGTGCACAAGAATTGAAGCCGGAAGCAAAATCACCGAGACGCCAGGTCACTCAACGCATGCGCAACCAGCATCGAGATACCAGTGATCTGCAGCTGGACCTCTCCGAGGGAGGCGTAGGCATAGAAAGGAGCCAGTGCCATCACCCGTTTGTTCCTTGTTTCTTTATTCTCCCAGTCGTCTCTTTCATATCGCTCCCAGTCGTATTTATGGTAGGCGCCGTGCCAGTCCTCCAAGCGCAGCGTAAGTTCCTCCACGAGACGAAAGATCGAGCGACGGGGCTGACAAATTAGCCTCGCCAGCGATGCCACAGCTTGGGTGCTTTCGGTCTCGAAGACGAGCGATCTGGTTGGTGGAAAACTCCTCGAAGGTCCAACTTCACCGGTGACCGTAACCACAGAGGCGACGTACTCCTGCCATGGTAGCCAATTGTCTTCACCGACTGTGCGTTCCGTGATGCCACGAATCGCCAGGCTCTCGAGCTGTCGTGCACGCGGGTCTGAACCCAAACTCGGTTCGGAGAGAAAACGCCCGAAGTCGCCGAGATCATGGTCGTCTTTGAGGTTGACGTCCAGATTCCGAATAATGCAGTGGGACCGGGTTATGAGAGCAGTGAGCCCTGGGAAGAACGTCCGGTTGGTGGCGGAAAAGACGACGAGGTCGCATAGTGCGGGAAATGTGAAATGGTCGAGGAACGCAGTTACGCGCTCCTCCGTGCCTTCCGCTGCTGTCTCTTGGTTGTCTTGCCAGTACCACTCTCTCTCCTCAATCTTGTTATCGGTGCGTAGTTGCAGGGAGTGAAGCGAGGGGAGGGTGATGTGCGGCTGCGCGGAGAGGTCTTCGTCGGAAATAAGACAACTGAAGTCACAGACGAGGGTGTGGAGTCGGAGAGTGAGTGCAAGTATCTGGCAGATATCGCCAAGGTTCTTGCCGCATCGATCGAGTTTGAGCGTCGTGAGCGCTCCCAGGAGCGCCAAAGGCGGGAATGTGAACAGATTGTTCCAGAAGAAGTAGCGCAGCGAGGGCACTTGCAGCGAGGGAGGCTCGCTGGCGGCCGCAGTGAGCGCTCCGTCGCGAAAGAACGTGTATCTGCACTTGATCGTAAGGGATCGCAGGTGCGGTAGAGCCGAGGGGAGACAGCGGAGTAAGGTGGGGTATATCGTGTTGGGCGGATCAACCTCCAGGCTTCCCCATCGCGCGCTGTATTCACAGAGCACATGGAAGATCGCCCAGAACTCGGATAACCCAGCCCGGTGTTCCTCCGTGTCGTCCTCGTCCAACAAAGGGACGAGGAATGCTGTCGACAGATTGATGTGCAGCGGAAGCGAGCCCGATCTTTCGGCCCAAAGTCGGATGAGGTCGACGGGGCGCTTGGTGTGGACATGGCCGTTGTCTATCTCGATAAAGCTCCATAGTCGTTGGGTCCCCAGGGCCGTGGCGCGCCAGGAGCGGCAAACTTGCGAAAGGCATACAGCCGTATATCGCGCGATTTCGACCTTGAACCTGTACAGCGGATTTGGCGTAAACGAAACCGTGTCGCGGACGGCGTAGAGGAATATTTCGGAGGCGAGTTCCGTGGGAAGCTTGGTGATGGGAGAGGTTCCATTCTGCGCGCGAAAAGGGAGATGAGTCCAGTGATGAGCTTGGGCCTGCGAGGCCTCCAGTTCGGAGAGCTCTGCGCGCAGGGATTTGATACGCTGCTCCACGACAGTAGACCAGGACATGGACGTCGGAAGCAAGATGGAGTTGCCGGAAATCACGGACCTGTCAATCACGCCCTTGGGGACGATCTGGTCGAGATCCGGCAAAAAAATGATTACAGGAATTGTATGGTACTGAATTACACAAGGTGCAACGACTCACATAGCTTCCTTCGCGCTCGCAAAATACTCCAACGCGTCCATTTCTCTTTTCCGCAAACCCATTGTCGCGTTCGGCCCCAACAGCGCACACGCCTCCGCATCGTCTTGCTCCTCGACGATGGCCTGCATCACTTTGCGCACCGAGCAGCGGGCGGCGAAGCCAAGGTACGTGACGGCGAGCACGAGGAGGATCCGGGGCGGCCCGATAAGCAGCACCCGAGCGGGGTCGATCGCCACATCGGGGTTGGGCGACGGTGGGTCGAGCAGGCCAGGGAAGTTGAGGTACGTGAGATCGTCCTCGTCCACGTCGTACTCTGCATTGGCGTTGGCGCGTGCGGCGGCGTGATAAGGGAGGGCGAGGGCAAGGAAGTCCCGCGCTGCCATTAGATGGCGCCGACCGAGAGGGAGGCGGGTGTGTTCGTGGTTCGGCACGACGTAGAGCGTGAGGGTCTGTGGCGAGCCCCGGGTTTGCTCAAGATTTGAGAGCAAAAAGCTGCCCGCACGGTGCTCGGCCGTGGCGGGCAGTACGCGGATGACGTGTGTCCAATGCCCCTGTGGCACGAATGGGCCAGAGAGAGTAGGTCGCGAGTGAAGAAAAAGGTGGGGAATAAATTGTCGTGGTGCGTCGACCGAAGGTGTCGTCAATTCGTTGGAAGACGTGAAAGGAGTGGGCGGGGCGCAAACGCGTCGTGGATTATGGTTCTGCTTCGAGCGGCATCCCGAGCCATCCGTCGTAACGTGCAAATAGACGTTGCATCGCTCGCGGAGGGGTTTGCGAGAGACGAAGGGTGGCATGAAGGCGGAGTGCAGGGTCGTTGAGAGGAAAGGAGAGTGGGTGGTCGTCAGAGCTGCGCGGCAGCGATGTGTACCAGGTCGGCTGGCTGTGGTATTTATACGTCGAGGCCGCCAGAGAACAATGAGAGGCGCTCGGGCCGTCGCGCTTCGTGAGAGAATTTTTCAGCTTTGTTGTTTTCGCTGGCAGCTCCGCGTGATGCTTGGTGCGTATTCCGGGCCGGAGGAGTGCTGCTTGAGGATGGAGGTGTATGCGCCATCGTCGCTGGTGGACAGTGACGGTCAGGAGCAAGAGAGTGCGGGGCGGTGCACGTCAAAATGGCGGATGCTTTCCCGACTTGTTCCGATAGACGGCTTATGCTCACTGGCGCTCACTGCTCACCCTCTCCTAGACTGGAGGAACACGATGTCTGCGCACACAGTTGCGCACCTTAGTATTAAGTATACGTTGCGAAAGTATGCATTTCAGAATGAAGCTCGGTCGTACCACCTTTCGTCGCCGCTTTTTCTTCTTTAAATAGAGACCTTGCGACCGAGCGGTTGACAGCGGTCAACCGCTCATTTCCGTTGCGATTCTCAACCGCTTCCGGTTGTAGGTTCAATTCCAATGGCTTTTTTGGTGTGCATATGAGAGTATATTTGGGCAGCTTAAGGTTATATATTGACCATTTTTCACAGTTAAGGTGGCCTCGTCAACAAAAACTAGCAATTTATATGATTTTCCGAATCGAATGGATATATTTGCGTGTTAATTGTGACATATTGCTACTATTTCTGTGCAAGCATATTCCGAGAGGTCAAGAGGACCCATCCTCCAAGTTTCAAAGGAAAAGACTCGAATTTGCGTGAGCTAGCCAGCGGTTGACGGTCGCAACGGAAATAAGCGGTTGACCGCTGTCAACCGCTCGATCGCAAGGTCTCTAATCTTGCAAGTCTATGGCTGTAGTTGCTCGCATTCCGCATGCTAGTGTATCTGAAACCACTCAGCTGAATGAGCATTGCTTGAGGCACAAATGAGCAGCCCGTCATCGTGCACGATGTTTCTCTTTTATTTCTGTACTGTACCGTATAATCTTGTCCCCGTTGGGAGAGGACCATAGAGTTGGGCCATTCCTAATCGCTGTTCGTCAGTCCGCCTCTGCGTATAAAACGAACCGCACCATCCGCTTGTCGGGGTTGTCTGCGAATGTCCGGATGGAAAGAGACCTGGGTCGATCCAGGCGGCGGATGTTATGACTACTTGCATCAGGTCTTGAACGTTGCGGAATGAGTTCGCAGAGCCATCAGGTCTTCAATTGACAGAGGGAAAAGACGCGTTCATGTTTATATGGTAATTTTGGGGGTGGAGCAAGGTATATTCGGATGTCGGCGTCGCGTTACAGCAAGTACCGAGGTTCAGGAGGAAGAGGGAAGGCAAGGGAGACGCAGCGTTAATCAAAGTATCGCCCAAAGCAACGACCCCAACACCACACCGGCACTCAACGAGCCGACCGCCCTTGTACCCTCCGCCGCACCCGTCTTTGCTGCAGGCGTCGTGGACTGCGCAGCAGCAGCGGCGCCGGTTTGCGCACCGGATCCGGGCGTCGAGGATAGCCCTGTGAAGAGGCCACTGACGTCGAAGCTCGCGACGGGGGAGTTTTGTGTGTTGCATGACGAGAGGTAGCCTTGGGGGGGAACAAGGCATTCAGCCCGGGACCCGGGAATGCACGGCGGACAAGGAAGAAGGGCGGGGAGAGCGCACCGTTGATGAGGGTCTGCGTGTTATTCGTCGCGTCCGCAACCGTCTCGCCTGCGTCGAGCTCTGCCTGGCATTCGTTGCACGCCGCGAGCTGCTTGAGGAGGGATTCGGTGCAGATGACGGTGGATTGCTGCAGCGAGAGTGGTGTTGTGGTCAGACTACGAAGGCACGGAGGCATTCACGACGCACCTCAGCCTGCGTGAGCGCCGAAGTGCAGAGCGACGAGCAGTGGGTGCCTTCTTGCGCGAGACCTGGCTTCGGCGGTGAGAAAAGGATGTTGGTGATGGGACAAGATACACGCACTCTGCTGGGCAAGGAGCGTAGAGGCAAGGAGCGTGAGGTAGGCGAGTTGCATGATGGCGGGCGGCGGGTCGGGGGCAGGGCGGGGATGTCGACGAGAGCGGGAACGTACGGAGGTGGGAAAATAGTGTTCACTTGGCAACGGCCGACTTGGAGCCGGGTTGATTGCATGGGCTTCTGAAAATAGACCACGCGGGCTAGCCGCCGGACGCCCACAGTCGCGGGATTGTGTGAGGCGCGGCATTTCGGGCAGTAAAAAAGGCTGTACGGATTCAAATCGGCGCTGCCCGTGGACGCCGTTGCGCACCGCCCAAAATCGCGCCCACCGACGGCGACGTCGACAAACATGTGCAGCCGCCAATGAGATTCCGAGGTTGCCGAATAGAGCGTGTCAGAATGAATACTCATCACGGCGTCGGGGCAGTGTCCCACGTCAACAAACCCTTTTCGTCCTCTCTCCCTCCTCTCTCCATGTCGCGCTACGGCTACTCATCCGTCGCCGCCTCGGACGATGACGACGTCTCCATGCTACGACCGCCCTCGTCGACGACGAGTCACTCCACTCCACGCGGACCGCGGTCTAGGACGAAATCCCCGACCCTGACACCCCGCGCGACGCCAGCGGGACCGCGTCTCCAGGTCCGGACACCATCTCCATCGCCCGTAGCCTCTCCCTCGAGCCTGGGCGCCCTCAAATCACCCGGATTCGATGCGGATTTCGAGGCGGATTCGTGGAGGATGAGTGCGGCGTCGGGGGCAAGCGCAGGGTCTAGCGCAGCACATTCGCGGGCGAGCTCATCCACATCGCTACTACCACAACCTTCCATCGCACCACCACCCTACGCATCTCCTACCCCTTCACGACTCTACTCCGAGGCGCCGCTGCCACCACTTCCGACGGAGAGCCACTCTCCTTCGCCGTCTATTCAGAGCCTGCCGTCGGACTACTCCGACGGCGACTCGGATGGCGAGCACGTCGAGTTTATCCCACCCCGACACCTTCCCAACCCTGTCCCGCGCCGTGGCCAATCCCTGCTACGCGCCGAGCCACCAACGCCAAACGCGTATTCCGCCGCGTACTCACCCTACAGCGTCAACTCTTCGGCGCTCCCTCCATCCACCGTGTACTCCATGTCTCCAAACCCCAGTCCATACGAGGGATTGCCACCGGCGACGGAGCGGGACGAGTTACTCGACGTACCGGCTGCGAGGCCGAGGTTCCCGAGGACGGGTACGGCGTCGTCGTCAGGCTCGGGCTCCGGCGTTGGCCATCGACGAGGCTATCAGGCTGCGGGAAGCGCTGGAGACCTGGGCTGGGCGGCGCAAACAAACGAGAGCAGCATGGACTTCAGCGCAGGGTCAAGACCAGGGTCGACTGCGGCCGACGAGAAAGTGCGTGTCGTATTGTTTCAATTCTTCTTGTTCCCTGACGCGTTTTGCAGTTCGATGCATACGCATACACAATGCATCTGGGTCCGGAAGAGGACGACGCCCTTCACGATCCACGCGTCAAGTTTACGGGCGTCTACACGCGTTTCGCGGGCGTCAGTGTCTTCACCGCCCGTGGGTTCATGAACATCGGCTGTCTTTTCGTGCTCGTCTTCGGTATCACGGCGCTTTTGTGCGTCACACCCTAGCCCTTATCTTGCCTCTTCACGCGCTCACCGTCCCCGTAGCCTCATATACCCTCTCCACCTGTACTTCGCGGACCACGCGTCCGCGCACTCCCTCGTCGGCTCGGGCGCGAACGGCGTCGGCGTAAACGCTTCGGGCCAAGTCCCCGTCATCGGCAATTTTGGCCTCATCGACCTCGAGACGCCGCAGGACGCGTACACGATGCCCGGCTTCTACGACTCGAGCGAGACGATGCAGCTCGTGTTCAGCGACGAATTCGAGACCGAGGGCAGGACGTTTTACCCCGGTGATGACCCGTATTGGTACGTTTGCTGCATCTCCTTCGTTTGGGCGGGTCCTGACTTTGTTATCAGGGAAGCCGTCGACCTTCATTACTGGTACGCACACGCTTCTTCCTTCTCAAAACAACAACTGACGATACGGCTCGTAGGCAAACGGGAGATCTCGAATGGTACGACCCGTCTGCGATCACGACGCGCGCCGGCGCGCTTGAGATCAACCTCACGCAGGTCGAGGACATTAGCAACAACCATAACTTGAGTTACCGGAGCGGGATGATGAGCACCTGGAACAAGTTCTGCTTTACCGGTGCGTCTCTTTCTCCCTGGCATGTGTACCGCAGCTGATGGGTGTGTAGGTGGGCTTGTTCTGGCGAACGTTATGCTCCCGGGCGCGACGAACGTCTTTGGGCTTTGGCCAGCTGTGTGGACGATGGGCAATCTCGGACGGGCGGGGTACGGCGCGTCGCTTGACGGAATGGTGCGTTTGTCCTCTGTTTCCATTTTCAGCGGCTTACACTTTGACGCAGTGGCCTTATTCCTACGACGAATGCGACGTCGGCGCCGCGCCGAATCAGTCCTACGCGTTCACCAACTCACCGTCGTACGCCGGGCTCACTGGGCCTGCGGGCGCGACGGACTCGGACGGCGCGCCGCTTTCGTTCCTCCCCGGGCAGAGACTTTCGCGGTGTGTGTGCAAGGGCGAGAGCCATCCCGGGCCGACGCACAACGACGGGACCTTCGTGGGTCGGAGCGCGCCGGAGATCGACGTTTTCGAGGCGTTGGTGCGTTTTTCCGTCTCGTCTCGCTGGTATTCTCGAGTTCACGTGACCTGACCTAGATTTCGACCGACGCGGACGGGGGCAACATCGGGCGGGTCTCGCAGTCTGCACAGTGGGCGGTACGTTTGCGCTCCTCCTCGATGCGTAACGTCTGACGCGGCTGCAGCCCTTCAACGCCGACTACGAGTGGGACAACGCGACGTCCAACTACGACATCCCCGAGCCTAGTATCTCCGATCTTAATGGCTACCTCGGCGGGCAGTTCCAGCAAGCGACGAGCGTTATTACCACCACCAGTGCGTTCTTATGGTCTTCATTTCTTTTTCCATTCACTAAAACGCCAACAGACCAATCGTGCTACCAACTCTCCGGCCCACAATGTTACACGCCATACGGGATCGAGTACACGCCAGGGTACTCGAACGCGTACATCTCGTGGATCAACAACGGCGCCGTCTCGTGGACGCTCCTCGCCTCGGGCGTGGGCTCGGACGCCAACACGCAGATCTCGGCGCGCCCGATAACGAGCGAGCCGATGTACCTGATCATGAACCTGGGGATCAGCGAGGGCTTTGGGTTTGTGGATTTCGAGCATTTGCGGTTCCCGGCGAGTATGCGGGTGGACTGGATACGGGTGTATCAGAAGGAGGGGAGTGTGAATGTGGGGTGTGAGCCGGATGGGATGCCGACGCAGGCCTACATCAATGAGTGCGTTCTTTTGTCTTTTCTGTTTTTTATTCGCGGAGCTGACTGCAAGCGCGAATGTAGGTACATCGAAGCTTATACGAACCCGAACTTTACGACGTGGACGGACGACTTTGGGCAGACGGTGCCGAAGAATAGTTTGGCGGGGGATTGTTAGATGACGGACGGACTAGAGCCACGATTTACTGATTTACTTATTTTGTTGTTGTGTTTACGCTACTGACGAGGGAGGGATTCTAGATTTACTGAGGGTGTGTCTAGTTGTTGCTGAGCTCCAGGGCGATGGCTTGGCGCGCATGCTCTTCAATGCTTTGCGGGATGGGATCTTGTCAGGATCGACAACGCGTGAGATGCGTCGTCGTGTTATAAAGAGCGACGCGCTCGCTGATTTTCTGAGAGATCCCCCGCCGCCCCATGCACGCCCCGTCCGTTGGGGCCATCGCCCTCAGTTCGCTTGCTTCACTCGGTATGACGGTCTATCTCGACGTTTTATGGTTATTTGACCAACCCCAGCCTCGGCGGCGCCGCAAACGCTCTACGGCGTCTCGTTCTACACCTCCTACGACCCATCGGATCCGTTCTCTATCATCGAATCCGAGACGGCGATCTTCTCTCCCGTCGGGACCGCAACGGATCGCGCTGCGACGACATACGTCGAGGAGATAATCGCTACCTACGAGGCGAATGACTTGGGGACGACGACGGAGGTGCTCGTCAGCGCGGAGGATCCCGTTACCGCATATAGTGCGTCGCCCACCGCTTTCCCGATGAATCTTACTGACGCGAAGTTTTTTGCAGTTACCTTCGCGGAAAGCTCTGGCGGCTTCGTCGCCTCGCAATTCGTACCCTCCTCCGTGCAGTCTGCCTTCTCGGAGACGATAACCGGCGCGCTGCCAGTCGAGAGCTGTGTATTTTCGGCGGATGGGCAAGCGCAGTGCAATGTGTTCATTCCCATACCGGCGGGACCTAGTGGAGAGGTGTCGGTGGTGACGCAGACTTTGTCGGGGACGGTCCTTCCGATTGCGACGCTGTCCCAGTCCAAGTCTGCGGCGGCCAGTCAAACTGCAAAGACAAGCGGGTCGGAGAGAATCGTGGCGCGTTTATGGGCGACGGTGCTGGCGGGGGTTGGAGCCGGGGCTTTCCTCCTCGTCGCTGGAATCGTGTAACCATTTTAGTTAGAACGGACAGAAGGCGGGGCAAAGAATAATATCCTCTCATTCAATGTGTTTCTTTCATTTCGTATTTCCTCTTGGATGGTCTTTCAGCCACCGCTTGACCACAAACTCCTTCGGGCACGCCGTACTGTCCACCTTGCCGCTGCTCCCGTCTTTCGACGCAGCCGCATACGTCGAGGCGCAACACTCGTATAGCTCCCTCAGTCGCGCATCGCACTTCTCCGGCTTGTATGTGTTCTTGCCGAGGCAGTCTTGGAGCGCGCAGGCTGGGATTTTTTGACGCGTAAGTTTCGCTGAACAGACGAGGAAACGGATGAAAACCTTCAGATTGACATGCCTGCAATCTTGTAAGTAGAGAATTCTTCGACTATTATTGTCCGTACCTGCGACATTGGGACAGCAGGTGAATGTTTGGGAAGAGATGTGGAGAGTCGACGTCATAACATGTGATGAGAGAGGTTAGGCCCTCGAACGTGGAAGAGGTATGTATAGAGTCGAGTCCGGATAGCTAGATATACAAGAAAGTACGTGAGGGACGTAGAGGAATAAACAGTGGGTGATCAGGCGGAAGCGCTAGGGACTGTACGAAGCGACAGATTCGCCCTCGTGGGGCAGAAGTAGCCCTCGACGGCCACTCCGGTACATGGATTACAGCGGAAGGGGCAAAAACATTCATCGCAGGGTAGAACCGCTCGCTCGCATAGCGGTCTTGCCCGTGGTCAAGGACGGACACGACGGAGCCAGAGCGACGACGAATCGTCGACGATGACTTGCTTGCTCACGGACCACTGCGACGCCGACAGGGTAGCCGCGTAGACTCGTCGCAGGCTCGCATCTCGTCCACCGACGCTGGCCCTCGACGCGCTCGGTGGAGAGCAAGAGGATGGGCGTTGACGATGCGGGCATGCATGGAGGACGCGGATGGTACGCGAACGACGGGTCGCTCCGCTGGCGAGTTGGGAATGAAGTCGGATGGCTACGCGTCGACGGCGTCAGCGCCGACCACAGTCGAGTAAACGGAACGCACCGAAACCGCTGCGACGCGGGCACAGTCGGACGGCAAAGATGCTGGGGGAAAGCGCAGAACTTCCGCATCCGCATGCGCTTCCTCCGGCGTTGACTCGTTGAGAAACGGCCTGAATGTGGTGATGGAATGAGAGAGGTTATCCACGGCTGCGGCACTTTGGACGAGACACGACGACTGCGTCTGCAACGCCAGGTCATCGAGGGAAGACGACGAACGAGCGAGAACGCACCTGCGAAATTGCCCCGCGCTGCAGAATATAGCCCTCGACGACCATGCGCCGCTCGTGAAGCAACTACCACCAGGGTGTCGTATCTGGAACGAACGCCAAAGGTGAGCGAATGCCGCGATGACAGCCAAACACGCACCATGGTCTGCAGTCTGTCCCTCGTCGTCCGCATCCTCGCGCAGACACTCCACTCCCTAGTCCGTCGTAGCGTCGTCCACGGCGCGACGACTCCAACTCCAACGCCGCGTCCCCAAAACAGCCCGCCCACGGACTGGGCCAGCACGGGCCATGCGTATGGCGGCCTGCGCCAGACGCGGTACGAGCGTATGCGGTGGTAGGGTGGGAGGGCAAGGAGGACGTGGCCGAGGGAGAGCTGGGCGAGAAGACGAAGGAAGGCGGCGGCGTCTACGAGGACAGGTCATCCAGGAACGGGAGAAGATGGACCAGCGACAACGCACCTCTGGCCCTTCTACCATCCGAGGTGCTGTCTCGTCGAGTCATCGGCATGGCGTAGCGCGTCCGGGGTCGAGTCTGCGACGAGGAGTAGGGTCAGTCAGAGAGCGACGAGGCAGAGAGCACGAAGACGCACCTTCGCTGAACGCCTGGCGACACTGCGCAGCCCAGGCAACCCACCGCTCGCTCTCCATCTCGTCTTCCACTCAGACTACGAGAGCCGTCTCCCAGCTCTGCCGCCCATAACCCGCCTTCGCGCCTGTCGCCAGCTGGAGTGGCGAGATTTGTCGACGTGGCGGGCCGAGGCAGTGGATTCGCGGCGAGTGGCGTCAGAGGCAGCACGGCCTCGAGAGATAGCGTGCGGCGAACGCCTGAGTCAAGGTCGGGAGCAACGCCCGCTCGATGGAGATGAAGGAGGAAGACAAGAGCAGACGCTAGTCTCGGAAACCCAGACGTTCCAGTGGATTCCGAGGGATCAGTTTATTGCTTAATCGGGAATTTGAGGTGATGGCTTGAGGGAATGATTGATTTCTCAAGCTGTCAATGAAAGAAGAGTGGAGGAACGTCTGGGCCACTCGACATGACACCGCCCACCATCACTGTGGGAGCACGCGTTTGGGGCGCGCGCCGTTGCAGGTCTCACCCGCCGCTGGGCTTCAAAAACATGTGCGGAGGTACAAGACCTTTATCCCACACACAGCCAGCGCGTCGCTCCCCATTTTCGCGAGCCAACGGCTAGTCGCAGCCCGAATCCCCGCGGTGATGGTAGGCACGTCAAACCGATTAGCCCAGACGTTCACAGCGTATTCTTTTTTTGACAGCTCGAGAAATCAATCAAAACTCAGAACCATCACTCGAAATTCCCGATTAGGCTGAAATACTCGCTCTCGGATTCAGCGAACATCTGGGTTTCCGAGACTAAGCAGACGCCACGCCGTCACACCGCTTGTCTTCCGCCTTCACCATGGGCGGCGCGTCGTGTCCCCCGCCTTCTGCCAGCCAGTCCGACAACCGCCGGCCACAATGGGACGTCAACGCCGCCAATGCGAGGCAACAGCAAAGCCCGGGCCGCACCTCATACAACCCACGCGCCAAGAGCACCGCCAAGCCCGTATTTTCAGCGAAGAGGACCCGCTAACGCACTGCGACTGTATCACTACGACCACGCGAGCTACCCAGCGGATCTTCTGTGGAGATTAACACGCCGGACGGGGCTAGAAAAGCCGTCCACTCGAGCCTTTTTCGCAGCTTCTTTCGCTAGCCTGCAACCTCGCGATGCTCTCCATGACGTCTCTCTCGCTGCTGGCGACTGTGTTATTCGGGACCCTTAGCGTCAACGCGCACACGATCTTCCAGGTAAGTAATTGTAGCTCCTCGCGCTGCGGTCAAGCCCGCTCACTTCAACGCAGGAAGCATACGTGAACGGCGTCGACCAAGGGCATCTCACCGGGATTCGTGTCCCGGACTACGACGGCGTACGTGTTCGTGTTCGCTGCGTTAGACTCAGCAGTCGCTGATACCTTCCACTTTCATGCAGCCAATTACCGACGTTACCTCCAACGGTACCGTCCACCCTCCTCTCTGTACACGACGATTTGACGAAATGAAAATCCTAGACCTGATTTGCAATGGCGGGATTAACCCCTACCACCAGCCCCTTCCCAACACCACGATTACAGTCCCTGCGGGCTCGCAGTTCACCGCGGAATGGCGTGAGCTTGCTTGTATTGAAGACCACGGCGAGAATTTATGCGTTGCAGATCATACGCTCGACGGCGCGGACCCCAGTGATCCATCCGATCCGTACGCCGGACTTTCTCCTCGATTCCCACTTCTAGCGCTGAGAGAAAGACCTGTTCCAGCATCGATCCCAGCCACAAAGGCCCAGTCATCACTTACCTGTGCGCGGCTATCCCATCCCTCCTCGTCCCACCTTGAATCTTATTTGCTTACAGTGCGCAAATTCCCAACGCGCTCCAGAGCGACGTCACCGGCCTCAAATGGTTCAAGATCTACGAAGCGGGGCTCGTGAACCCGGCGAACCAGACCTGGGCTGTGGATGACTTGATCGCGAATAAGGGCAAGGTGACGTTCACGATACCGGAGTGTATACCCGCTGGACAGTATTTGCTGCGGCATGAGATTATCGGTGCGTCTCCCAAGAGCATTTTCTTCGATTTCATTGTTGATGTTTGGGATGCAGCGCTGCATTCGGCGACGGCTTATCCCGGCGCTCAGTTTTACGTGGGTGTTTTGAGGAGTATGCGAATCGAAGCTGATCAATGCCCAATCCAGATGGAATGCGCCCAGATCGTCATCACGGGCGGCGGGAGTGCTCAGCCTGCGACGGTGTCGTTCCCCGGCGCGTACCATGTATGTGATTCTCGACCTTTCTCGTGTCCAGAGTCTCGATTCAAGTCCATGAGATTGAAACATGTTGATTTGTAGAGCACCGACCCCGGTATCACCGTCAACATCTACTATCCCCTCCTTACGAACTACACGATCCCTGGTCCGGATGTGTTTACGTGCGACGGTACCTCGAGTGGGACAACGACGAGCAGCAGCAGCATCAAGTCCACGACGACGAGCAGCGTCAAGTCCACGACTACAAGCGTTAGCTCCACCAAGACCAGCTCGAGCTCTGCGCCTTCGACGAGTGCGACGGGTACCGTCGCCGAGTACGGACAGTGCGGCGGCATCGGGTGTGTCCCTAGTTTTCTTTCTCGTTTTGCGAAGGCTGACATTCGAGTAGGTACACCGGGCCGACGACGTGCGCCTCGCCGTACACCTGCACGGTTTCGAACGCCTATGTAAGTAGTTTCTTCCTGAGGAGCATGGCTAGCCCGGGGATAATGACTCTGGTATGCAGTACAGCCAGTGTTTGTAAGAGTGGCGCCGCGGCGATGGATGAGAGTCGAATGTTGCCGTTGTATCCCAACTGGAAAAGAATCAAATCTATTTACCTGCTTCAATTTTGGGGAGGATTTTGCGTCTGACTCGGAATTGAGGCCCCCCGCGTACCTCTTGGCGTACTACACCTGCACATGAAACATGGCGAATTTGTATGCACTTCGATAAGGCGGCCAGGAATAAGCTCGGTCGACCCGGGCGGGGGACCTGTTGTGTTTGGAGAACGTCGTGACTTTTTGCGGCAGACATAGAGTGCAGCGACGAGTATTGTGAAGTAGAGTGGGGGATTGTAGATGCCATTAGAGGGCGCTGAAGGCGGCCTTATATACTGTACAAAAAATTCTAGCGGATTCCTAATCAACCGGAACGCGGCGGAGTAATCAGCCGATTATCCGTTTAACCTCGGATCGGTTTATCTAATCTCTTATCTAATCTACTACGACACTCCCCCTCAAGCGCGAGCCATTCCGAGTCGCGAGACGAAGTGCTCGTGCTTGGATCTTGTCCAGGGGTTTGGTGAAGAGATCCGCGGTGTTGTCCGAGGTCGGGCAGTGGGAAACCGATACCTCGCGAGAGGTAAGCTTCTCCCGCACGAAATGGTGCCGAATGTCGATGTGTTTCGATCGTGCGTGAAAGCCGGAGTTCTCGGCGTACGCGATCGTGCCCATGTTGTCGACGGAGATGTGCGTGGGAAGGGAGGGAGCAAAACCGAGCTCGTTGGTGAATGGTGCGGAGCCAAAGAGCTTCGCGGACGGCGGAGGACAAGGCCATGTACTCCGCCTCCATACTCGAGAGTGCGATGGTCGGCTGCTTCTTGGAGTTCCAGGTGATAACTCCCCCTGCATGCATGGACAGGTAGCCGGTGACGGAGCGACGATCGTCCGAGGAGTTGCCCCAGTCGGCGTCGGAGAAGAGCTCGACAGCCGTGTCGATCCCGGGGGTGTACCGGATGCCGAGATTGACAGTCCCGCGCAAATAGCGGAAGACGCGTTTGACGGCAGTGAGGTGGGGCGGTCCCGGGTTCAAGTTGAACTGCGAGAGGGTTTGTACGGCGTAGGCGATATCGGGCCGCGTCGAGATTGCGGCGTACATCAGCGATCCGACCATGTGCTGGTAGACGCGCTTGACGTCGGGGTGTGATTCGTCATCGGGGGTCTTGGTGAGCTTAACGTGTGGATCCATCGGCGTCGGCGCGCTTTTGGCGGTGTCCATTTGGAAGCGCTCGAGGATCTTCGTCGTGTACTGGGATTGGCCGAGAAAAATTGAGCCGTCGGGACGGCGGGTGATTTCCATCCCGAGGAGTTGCCGAATTGGGCCCAGTTTTTTGACATTAAACATGGACTCGAGTTCTGCTTCGGCGGCGGCCATCAGCTCGGGAGATGATGCGAGCACGGACATGTCGTCAACATGCACTGCAATAATCACGATTCCGGCGTTGGTGCGCCGGATATAGACGCACTGGTCGCTAAGGAGCCGTTGGTAGCCGCGGGAGAGGAATTGAGCGTTTAGCTCCAGGTTCCAGACACGGCCGGACTGCTTGAGTCCGTAGAGAGCCTTGTTGAGGCGAAGGACGCGGGTGGTGCCGTCGGAATACAGCGGCGGTTGCTGCATGTAGATCTCCTCGTCTAATTTCCCGTTAAGGTAGGCGCCGATCACGTCAACGACGTGGATGTCGAGATTGTATCGGGCAGCAAGGGAGAGGAGGAGTCGGATGGTTTCGAGCCGTACAACGGGTGCGAACGTCTCGTCAAAGTCGATGCCGGGGACTTGAGAAAATCCTTTCGCGACGAGGCGTGCCTTGTATCGCGTAATTGACACCCTTGTCATCCCGCTTGACGCGGAATACCCACTTGCATGCAACGGCGCTCCTGTCCTTGGGCAGGGCGGCATGAGTGAATGTGCCGAGGGATTCCAACTGCGCCATTTCCTCGTCCATCGCGCGCTTCCATTCGGGCCAATCAGCGCGTGCTTGTGCCCGCGGACTGTCAGCGGGTCACTTGCGATGCTGTCCGGTGTGGCTACGAATGCCATTGCTGTTGTGTCTGCCTTGCCATGCCGAGTGCGCGGCCCGGAGATGATGTTGCTTGGATCAGTGGGATTTAAATTGATGTCCTTGAGGGCCTTGGGCGCCGGCGGCGGAGCTTGCAGGATGGGAACGTGGGCTTGGATCTGAGTTGACACGGAAGTCTGCGTCGGTGAAGGTGGCAGCGGAGTTAACGGGCTTGGCGGCTCAATGTGAATGACAGGCGGCGCTTGAATCGGGGCTTGAGCGGGAATCGGTCCTTGAATCGGCGCCGGAGGCTTGACAGTTGATGACTTTCCCTGCTCCCCCTCGAGCCGAACTGGCGCCGGGATGGCAGAAGATAGTGTCGATATGTCAATGAAATGAATGTTCCGTGATGTCTGGATCTTCTTCGTGGCTGAATTATAGTAGCGCCAAGCGAGAGAGTCCTCGGAGAGGCCAGTAAAGACGAAGGATTTGGTCTTCAAACCAACCTTTGGTCCGGTGGTGCTCCCCTGCTGCAGAACTTCACATGGCGCGCCGAATTCTTCAAGTTGGAGAGAAGCAACGTCGGGTTTCTTCTTCCAGAAGGCCTCATCAGGGGTGATGTGAGTGCCAAGCGCGTGTGGGAGATCTGTTCTTGAGGTAAGTTGCGCACGCAACCGCCTCGGTCCAGAGCATTAGCGGAAGATCATGGGCGGCGAGCATAGCGCGTGCGTGCTCGATTAATGTACGATTGAGTCGCTCGGAAACCACCGTGGAAAGTAAAGGGCCTTCCATGAAGGCCCGGGGCCTTCGGAGGCGCAATCAGGCCTTCGCGGGAAGGCCCTCTTTTCCAAAGGCCCTCGGCGGGCCTTCTGTAGAAGGCCCTGATTTGAGAAGGCCCTCCAGAGGGCCTTCGGAGAAGGAGGAGTCTTAATAAGGCCCTCGGAGGGCCTTTCAGCAAAGTACCTCCAGGTACTTTGCGCATATAGCTCCGAAGGCACTCCGGAGTGCCTTTGGTGGAAGTCTCTCGAGGTACTTCGCCCTAAATAGCCTCGGAAGGCCCACCGAGGGCCTTTGGACGAAGTCCCTTCAGGTACTTCATGCCAAATACCTTCGGAAGGCTCTTCAAGGGCCTTTGGGAGAAGTTCCTTTGAGTCGGAAGGCCCTCCGGACTTCGTGTGAAGCCCTCATGCACATTAACTGATGCCGTCTGTCAATATCGCCATGCTTACAATTTGAATCTCCGCTATACTAATCGATTTCACGCCCCACTCGTGCCTTCTCCTCCTCTTCCTTCTGAAGCTCCGCTGCTCGACGTTGTATGACCTTCGGCGCCGCTCGGCCGACGGGCTTCGGCTGTGGTCGCACCTCTGGCAGCGCATCAAGGATGCGCAGATCATCTATCGTCCGAAGCGTCACCGTCCGGTGGACAATTAGATTTGGCACGGGAGAACTCGGCGGTCGAGGAGCGAGGCCGTTGCTGACCAGAATGGGCACGTCGGGGTAGTCGTATTCGACGACTAGATGATAAAGATCGGGAAGCATATCCAGCACGACTTTGGACACGGCTTTAAGCGCATCTTCGGCGAGCTGGACCACAGGGTCTTCGACGATGTTACCCACGACCCAGCGATGCAAGATATTGTTATTGAGATCAAAGGTTTCGCCGAGCGAGTGTTGAACAGCCAGGGACCAGAGATGAATTCGAGCAAACGTCGCCTGACGCTCATCGCGTCCCCATTGGACCAGATCGCGATGTCCGAGGAACTTTTGAAGAGGCCAGCCATCAATCAGAGACGTCATTCCCGGGCTGAAGAAAATCGCGACGTCCTCGTCAAAGAAATCTCGATCGCTCGGAGTATCCTCGTAACCGCGGTAGAAGCCATTGTACCGCTGAGAGAAATAGGAGAAGTCGTCCTTGCGATTGGACTTCTCAACTAGCTGCGTACGTGCGTATTGCATGACGCGCGCAAGCTCGGGCCATGTTGGACGAAGATCAGGAACAGGATCGTCGACGTCATCGTCTGTGGAGTCTACCGGCGAGCTATGGTACGAGGGATCTTTATAGTGCGGCAAGAGAATTTTCCCAAGCTGCGACTGTTGTGAGCGGGGAAATAGAGAGAGAAAGGCGACGGACATTGGAAGGTTCAAGCAGAATAGGGAACGAAGCGAGATCATCTTCGGCGCGAAAGAAGACTTCAGTTGGAGGAGAGCCGCCATCAACCCAGACAGCGCGAGAGAGCCACTCAGCAGCAAACTCGTGGCCAACTCGACGAGGACAGTAGTCAAGAATTCGAGCAGTGTACCACAGCGTCTCTTCGGACCAAGGTTGTTCAGCAGGAAAAATTACGAGCGAGTCTTTGGTCCAGCTGAAACCGCGTCAGCGTAGTCTTCTGGCGCGCATCATGACGTACTTCAGATGAGCGGCGTATGAATCAGCAGCACCCAGAGGCGGCGGGGGAGCATAGCAAGAAGCGCATTGCACGTCCATATCGGCTATAAGGAAGCCCCCAAACAGAGCGGCGGGAATATCATTACCGCAGTCCATACAGTTGAAGGAATCTTGGAGGATTAGAATAATACGCACATGTCGTGTCGGACGCCGTGTTGCAATGCAGTCTAGGTTCTCCTTGCTGGCTAGCCGGCTGTCAGGTAGCACTTGATGCAACATCGGAAGCCTCACCTTGTGATGTTTCAAGAAAAATATCATCCATTCCGGATGGTTCGTCGTCATCGCTCTCCTCGATCACGAGCGGCGGCTGCGGCTGGGTTTCCATCATGGGCAGCGGGGGCGGCGACTGGGTTTGCGTTTGAGGTGGTTGTGAGAAGAGCTCCTCCATTCCTTGAGCGCGAAGGTAAACACTGCTGGGTGGTCTGCGCTGGCTAGGTTGCTCACCGCTCTCAGTGAACAGGTCGTCCATCCCTGAATCCTCCTCTTGCAGAGTCGGGAGGCGTGTAAGGCTTGAGGCCGGCTTTGGTTTGGACGCTGGTGGCAGTTTCGGTTCCGATACTAGAAGGGTCTGAGTCTGGCGCGCAAATAATATCAGCTGGCCACTCACCGACACGTTTTATTGATGCCAGATCCTCGCGCCACTGGCGACTGGTCTCCTCGACAACAAATTGAACAAGATATGGGACCGGCCAAGCGCCGGAGTACATGCTGAAGAGGGAAATTTCGACCTGCAGCTTGAATTCTCGTTCAGAAAACGAGCAAAAAGATGCGTGCTGTGTACCTGGACAACAAGGGCATGGAGTATGGGTGCAGTGAGCGTCGACCAAGTCTGACTGGGCTCCGTGCGGCTACGTATAACCGCTTCGGAGAGACGCTGGAGCGGGTGAGTAAGTATTCCGGATTCTCGAATAAGTTGGGAACCACACTCACCCAGACACAGGAAAAGTGTTCGTCCTCCAGTCCCATCAGCGCACGGAGCTCCGTGGCACTCGTAGGCGCATTCGCCGGTGGACAAACAAGTCCTTGCTGTTGCTGAAGGGTTCGTAACGCGAAGTCAGCCGCCGCTGCAAAAAGCTGTAAATAAAATAAATAAAACGAGAAATATACTCACCCGCTAGGTCTCGGGCAGATTGAACTATTTCGGCGCATTCCTTTGAGTTGCAGAGTCTGGTTGAGCCCAGTGGATCTGCCGACATGAGAGTCAGGATCAAGAGGCAAAGCTGTGCTGAAGTGTTCTCTCACACAGTTGATGCCATCGGGCGGAGTCGATTTTTCCGGCGGGAGGATGAGGTACTAAGCCTAAGTCTTTGTGGAAATCAATAGAGGACCTATCCAGCTGCCATAATCCTGAATTTCATCTACTCCAGAGCTAAAATGAATCCAGGAGAACGATAATGAGTCTGTGTCACCACGATGTCACATCACGCAAGCGTGGGGACGCAAAGATCTGTCAATCAGAAAATTTTCACGCTTGCTCAGAGCGCTCATTTCCGACATCCTTCCTTCCACTTTCTACTCCATCGCCATGAACAAGCGCACCGGAGATGACACTGCATCCGAGCCTGCTAAGCGGGCGAGACTCCACCGCTGTCATGGTCCTTACAGCGAGCGCCACAAATTCTGCTACTGCGACCCTACTTGCCAGCAGTCGCTCGTCCGCGCCAGCGACGCGAACACCGCTCTCAAGCGGACGAACCGGGGTTGATTCCTCCCTCGGAAACCGACAGCCAATGCTCGTGTGTCGGCGACTCTTCCGACTCGGACTCTGATCTGGATGCTGCGGCGCCGTCTCCGGCCGTGTCTTCCTCTCGCGTTACTTCACCGTCGTCCGGCTCTTCACCATCTGCATCTTCGCGCCAGCCGCTGGACGAATGCCCTTCTTCCTCTGAGTCCGACGGCGGCCGAGACGACTACAGCGATTCATACGACTTGCAGGAAGATGCGGACGAAATCCTCTCCGAGGAGGACATGATCGCAGAGCTTGCGACGATGCTCGTCTCCGATCATGAGCGGCTAATGTGGGAACTCCGTAAGTGCATCGTTTCCGTGGCTTGAAACGTGTTTTTCACAGAATATTGTAGGAGAGACCGCATTAACCGAGCAGGACCGCGATAATGTCCGTCTCTTCGTCCTCAAGATGATCTCAAATATGCCCCGCTTCGTCTTTAACTTGCTCCGCGAGTCATTCTCCCACAAGATGGACTTGGACTCCGAGTGGGTCATCGCGCACCAGATCGCGATCATGTCCGGCGTTCAACCGGAATGGTACGACTGCTGCTTAAACTCTTGCATGGCATACACTGGCGAGTATAGCGAGCTCGACGAATGTCTGGACTGCGCGACGTCTCGCTGGCGAGAGGACAACGGCGAATCTCAGCGGAAATTCTGCTATATCCCTCTCATCCC